>JAYMTJ010000215.1:0-13541 GCA_036897525.1 Pelargonium x hortorum | reverse complement strand
AATATAAAATAATAAAAAATATATGTATTCTTTTTTTCTTAAGTTACTAAGCTCTTATCAAAACGATAAACAATTACATGTTAAAATTGGTAGAAGTGGCAGTTGACTATAACATTTCTTCCGACCAGTTCACGAGAAGCACAAAAGTAGTATTAGAAGGTGCAAGAAGACTACATAGCAGATGGTATGAGAGTTATGTTTGATCAATGGGGACGAGATAATTAGCAGGGATAATAACTTAAAAACAGTTGTGTGGCAAAAGAATGTGAAGACCCATGCAAAAATGATCTTCAAGTAATAGCAAGAGGATGGGTAGTCGGTCTTTTAGAAGAATTAAAGAGTCAATATTGTCGCAGAGTCTTCTTAAAAGAAAAGCCGACACGACAATTTTCACCTCAAGTTAGCAGTTTAACCGATTAGTTAGGTTGTTTGTGACAATTCCTATCGGTGTTTGTTATTGTTAAAAAGTCTTCAAACCAAGTAACTTATTTGATATTTAAGAAAAGAGCTTTCATGTTGATCATCAAATCAATCTCTCGATATCTAAATTAGAATACAAAAATCCAAAGATATTTTCTCCGCCCAAAGGCCAAAGAGGACATGTGATACAGTCAACGGCCACAGAGCATTACACTAGTGTGCACTGAACTCAATACACACGCCCACACCGAGCCGTAACTCCCCAACCAATACAAAAATCCAAAACCCATCCATCATGTGCAGAAACCTTGTCGGGAGGTTACCATCCAACGGCTCACAGATCCCCACGTGCCGCACCATAAGTGGTGATCTGTCAATCACTATCGCGTCCTGAACAATTATTGGAACACGCGGCACGATCTCGTCGCTCGGAATAAAAAATTACCAAAATCATTTCCTTAAATAAGGACTCGTGTCCAGACGGCACAACACAAGACACTTGTCGCACCCAGAGCTCCGGACACGACACCGTCGTCGCCTCCATTTTTTTTTCCTCAAAAAAATAGAAAAAAAGGTAAATTGGTTTTTATTTTAGACTCTCATCTACTGTTATATTGATAATTTTAATTTTAATTGTAAATAAAATTAAAATTCATGATATTTTCTGGGTTTGTTGGGTTGATTTCAGTTGTTTTCATCAATAGTAGAGAAAGTTGGGTTTTTTATGTTTAGTTTTGGGGTGATTTGAGATTTGGAATTCTGGGTTTGGTTTTGATCTGTGTTTAGTTGAATCTTTGGATCTGAAGCTGAAAGTTACTAGATAAATACTAGGGTTTTTGTTTTGTTATTGTGGTTTTGTTACTTTTGTTTATTGTATCCATTGAATTTGAAAAAGTGCATGTACTGGACAATTTGTTTGGTTCTGGAGATTGGGATAGTACCTAATTTTTTTTTGGATTTTCCCTTTTTTTTCTCAACCTGTAATTGAGTATGTTTCATCAAAATATGATTTTTATGTGAAAATTGTGCTTTAGCTATAGTTTCTCATCGGGGTTTCTGAATCTGGTTAGGCATTTGGGGTTAATGATAGACAGATAGAGAAGATGAAGTTTAATTGTAATTTAATTGAGAGGCTTATCTTTTCGTACATGTATATGTGGATTCTGTGTTACTGACTCGGATCTTTTTCTTAATTTTTTTTGCTTTGGATCTCAATTTGAAGATAACAAGATAAAAAGGGCTTTTGATCTACTTGGTTGGATATTATATGTAAGGACGATTGCTTATGTAAAGCTTTTGCCACTACTTAAAAGGTGTTGTAAAGATGGGGTCTCATCAGCTAAACTTTAGGAGGAACTTCAGTGATGCGCCACCGGTGGTGGATGGGAGTGGTGGGAAGCCAGTGGGAAATTGTTCTTTAGCTAGGCAATCTTCGATATATTCGCTTACTTTTGATGAGTTGCAAACCACTTGGAGCGGGGCTGTTGGGAAGGATTTTGGTTCAATGAACATGGATGAGCTACTAAAGAATATTTGGAATGTTGATGAGACTTCTCAAGCCTTGGCTGCGCCTTTAGCTAGCGCGGGAGTCGGGGGTTTGCAGAGGCAAGGCTCCTTGACTTTGCCCCGGACGCTGAGTCAGAAAACTGTGGATGAAGTTTGGAAGGACTTGATTAAGGAGAGTGGCGGCGGAGGGAAAGATGAGATTGGTGGGTCTAATTTGCCGGAGAGGCAACAAACTTTAGGAGAGATGACTTTGGAGGAGTTTTTGCAGAGAGCGGGAGTGGTTAGGGAGGATGCTCAACAAGTTGCGAGGACTAGCAATAATAGTTTTTTTGGTGAGCCATTGCAAACCAATAACACGGGTTTGAATCTTGCATTTCAGCAGCCGAGTCGTGCCAATAATGCTGTCCCGAATCAGCCTCCTAGTTTAGGATTGAGTTTTGCTGGTGTTAGATCCTCTCAGCCTCAACAGAACCAACAACCTCTCTTCCCTAAGCAAGCAACTTTGGCCTTTGCTTCTCCTATGCAGTTGCCAAATGCTGGTCAGCTTCCTAATTCAAGAGCAGGTCTCAACAATGGTTTAGTTCGGGCTGGAGGAATTAGTATGGGGGGTTTAGGTACTCAGGGTGTTAGGGTCTCAGCAGGATCTCCGGCAAATCAGATCATGTCACCAGATGGGGTTGCGAAGAGTAGTGTGGATACATCTCCGATATCACCACCTGTTCCTTATGCGTTTGGACGAGGAAGGAGATGTGGAGGGGGTTTCGAGAAGGTAGTTGAGAGAAGGCAGAAGAGAATGATTAAGAACAGGGAATCCGCTGCAAGGTCAAGAGCTCGCAAGCAGGTCAGCATGTTAATTTAACTCACCTATGTTTTCATTCACAGTTGAATACTTGTGTTTTAGAATTCACTAGGCCTTGTGATGCTTAAAACACTAATCAAGGTAATCAAGAATGCGAGATGAACTATATGAGACACTTTTATCTCGGATTAAGCTTCTTTTCTTAGCAATAGTTTGAATGTGAGATGAACCATCTGTATTGTGGTTGTGCTCTGTTGCTTTTGTGAAAATGTAGCATTATAATTCAGCACTATTGTTGGTTTAGTCTTTAGAAAGACTGGTGTGGCCTTTGATTAGAGTGAATCATGTTAATGTTTTCCCAAAGTGTAGTGTTGATCAGCTTTTGTCTTTAGAATCACACTGCACTTACCATCTGATTCATAAGATAACATTGAACTTTGATATCCCGACTGTCTAGTTCAGAGGAAAACAGAGAACTCACAAAGCTAAATCATTCAGAGGAAAACAGAGAACTCACAAAGCTAAATCATAGTACTCATACAGGATATGTTGATCATATGATGTCTTATTGAACCCAGGTTCCAGAAAGAGAAAAAAAAAAGCTTCACGAATATTTTAGTTTATTTACGTTCTGTTTCTGGTTACTGGCAGGCCTATACGTTGGAACTGGAAGCAGAAGTTGCAAAACTTAAAGAAGTAAACGAAGAATTACAGAGAAAGCAGGTATGTATAATGTTTATTGTCATTTAGATGAAACCTACTGTCGGTTTCCCCGTTAAAAAAACCCAAGTAATTGTACTTTGGTTGCTGCAGGAAGAACTCTTGGAAATGCAGAAGAATCAGGTACCCGTCACTTTTGAAACTTATGTTACATTCGTACAAGTTCAAGAACGCCACAGCCGACTTATTTTCCTTTCATTTTTTTACTGTTCTTTCAGCTTCTGGAGAAAATTAATGGACAATGGGGAGTGAAAAGACAATGCCTGAGGAGGACCCTGACAGGCCCATGGTGAGTTGAAGAATTTGACTACTAACATTAGAATTAGTGGTTGAATATGATTATATCTTGGCCTTAAATACATATGGTGCAAGCCTTGGAGTGAGTATGTATCTGTGATCTTATTCCAGTTTTATGCTGCAGAATTTTTGCAGCTCTATGCACAGAAGCCAAAAGGTGGTGAGTTGTGTATTATAAGACTGAGAGATAACTTCACCACTGTGTGCTCTCTGTTTGCTGTAATGGCATAGGACTGTGGAGCAATATGTATATGCTTCAGTGCCTTGCACCATCTTGTAATCTCTATCCTTTCAAATTCATGGCTTGTACTTTATGAAACTTAGAGCTGGGAAAATAGAGATTTTGGTTCAAGCAATTTAGAGAACAAATCAGTTTATGAGAACTACTTTTAGAACTATCAAGACTGATTGAATGTGTCTTATTAGCTGTGTATGCTTCCTGAACAAAACCTAGAAAGTTCTGAAAACTAGAAACAGAAGTTTTGATGCTTCAAATGTATTGTTCTGTCAAAGAGTTAACGTCGTACTCATTTTAAAAATATGATGTGGAATGTGAATCTCATTTTCCCATTCTCAATTCCATTGTGAGATAAATAACTTTCAATCACAAACAGTTGATACGAATTTCGTTCGCATAATCCTATTTTCATCAGCCACTGGACAAAATTTTCTACCATTAAGATGCCTACACTATTTTCTCATAGAAACTTACACTCTGCGAGCTCCTTCTATATATGGAAAGAAACCAAACTAACCACTGTCCCTAAATCCAGAAAATTACCTCGGTTTCCAATGTTCTGACTTCTGGCATCAATTGGAACTCTATTGTTTCTTGGTATTTTGACTTGATTCAAGAAACTGACTATTCGTGTTGAAGTGAATCCAGAAAACTGCTTTTACTTGCTAGGGAAATCGATAACTAGGCCTGTTGCAACACCCATTGCTCTGTTGTAGCCGAAAAGCTTGCTCACAATGGCCATTGCAAAGTCTATGACAGTTGCGAGTCCTCTGCTTGTTATTAGTTTCCCGTCGATGACTACTTTGGTGCCATTAACTTCTTTGTCGGTGATACTGCTTACAACTGATGGATGAGCAGTGGCTCTCTTATCCTGTATTGTTAAAGAAAATTAATGGTAGCTTTAATTATATCAGCAATGTCAAGAACCAGTTTGTGTGCATTACCTTCAGCAAACCGTGTTTGTGAAGAACTAACGGCGATGAACAGACTGCTCCATATATTCTCCCAGCTGATTCTTGTTCTCTGAGCATCTTCTTCAGAATACTAGACTTCTGTAGCCGCTCAGCCCCGGCAGTTGCTCCCTGAAATTTTGACATTTCAAGTTTTATTTAGGTTCATGCAATGATTTTACTATGATGAACACGAAAACTGATGGAAATGCGAGAACTCTAAATGAAATTTGTCTCACCGGAAGAAGGATTAAGTCGTACACTGATTCAGCAGCGTCTTTCATTAGCTTGTGAGCAACAATTTTGAAGCCTTGAGAAGTTACAATCTGCAAAGACTTTTCGAGTGAAGCAATTGTGACGTCCACCCTTGCTCGCTTGAGAATGTCTGCGATTGTTACTACTTCAATCCCTTCAGACCCATTAGCAACTGGAATGAGGACCTGCGCCATAACATAGTCCATAAATCCAATAGTCAAGCTGCAAATCTATGGATTCCAACACAGAAAAATATATGCTAAAATAGCATCAAAGATGCAACTTACACGAGGGTGAATGCCAATAGACCATTCTTCTTCATTGAATTCTTCTTTTGTAAGATCGGAAGCAGCAGTATCCAACAACTGTTGCAAAACAAATACAATTGCCACCTCAATCTAATTATCCTCGACAAGCTATACGCACGATTACGAAAACGTCGAAAAGAACTGTAAAGTAGCACGTGAAGTCTGACCAATGACGCTCCAAGCTCCTTGGCAATGGACTCTCCAAACAGCTGATCCACTAAGCAAAGAGCAAACTCAAAACATGTTCCAGGACCACGGCTTGTTGTCAGCCCCCCCGAGACTTGGGTGTTAGACTTAACAGCCAAGAAGGTTGGGAGCTTGTGAAAGAATGCAGGATGACATGTTATCTTGCATAACAAACTACAACATGATTAGCAAACTGAAGTGTGTTGACTCTTACAAAAACCGACAAAACTCAAGTTCCTCAACCCAAATGAATCACCTCTTCAGGCTCCAAAAGGTCCCAGGGGAGAAGCGTGACTGCCGGAGCAGCGGATATGGCACCATATAGCCTCCCGGACTCAGCTTGATTGCTCGTAATTTTCCTCAGAGTTTCACAATCACGTAAACTCACGGAGCCAGGCATTCCTCCCTTTAAAGAAACCAAACCCCTCATCGTCACATATTAGATTCACATTACAGACAGAAACAATAAAACAATCAGTTCAACTTAAGAATTCAATAATCTTTCCATTCAAAGAACCAATATTAATTTTCTTTTTCCCTATCACATCACTCTCTTCAGTACTCTTTGCTTATATTAAACACACCTCAATCCTCACAAATGACATCTCTTCTACAAGTTCATTCACTCTAACCCAAAAATAAGCTTTAATGTTCAGTCAGTCAGTCACCATGAAACCTGTTAAAACTTACTCCAACCTAAGAACTTGAGCTAATAGACAAAGGGTTCAACTTCCCCTCACATGTAGTTGGAACAATGTAGACCAAAAATAACCTAGACTAAACATAAATATGCCACACAAGCCAAGACCAAACCGGCTCTAATACCATGTTAAACTTTAATTAAGCCTAAAGCGTAAGTTGATAGGTGTAGGATCCAACTAATAAATCAAATGGTCATTTGGTTGTTACGCTTGCTTATTAAAAAAAATAATAATAAAAATCAAACGGTCATTAACTTCAAATACCATCGTCGTGCTCTAACAAAAACCCTAATTCTTTCCATTGTTCACCAATACTACCAGTAGCTGTGTCAACAAAAACCCTTAAAGTCTTACCATTCTTTGCCATTACAACCAGTAACTATACAATGCAACTATTAGGCAATCAAAACAATGCTTCACACAGAAACAAAACCATTGTAGTAACCAATCAAGAAACACATAAACAGTTGAAAGAACTAACCAGGTGTGCCTGAAGACCAAAAATTTGACCTTACTTCAAACCTAAAAGCTTAAGCTTATAGCCTTATACATGTAGGATCCCACTAATATGCCAAATGGTCATTAACTTCGCATTCCATTAACCTAAAACCCTAACTCCTACCGTCCTTCAACATTACAACCTGTAACCATACAATGCAACTATAGCGCAATCAACACAATGCTTCACACATAAACAAAACCATTACAGTAAGCAATCAAGAAACACCTAAATAGCGAAGAGAACTAACCGGAAGAGCCACAAGATCAAAAATTTGATCAGAACAAGTGGAAATGCAAGTATCAGCAACCAGTTTGGTGCCCAAAGAAGCCTTAACTTCGAGCTGTGGCTCCACCGAGGCTACGGTAACCTCCGCCCCTGCTCTGCGCAGGACATCAACTATAATAACAGCCTCCATCTCCTCCGTGCCAAAACCAATCGGAACCAGAACCTGCAACCCCCAACAAAAAAAAAAAAAAAAAACTCAACCCAGTGAAGCTAATTCCTCAAAAAACAAAAAAAAAAGCTGAAAACCCTATACCTTCTTGGGAGGCACAGAGACAGGGGGAGTGGAGGTTTCGTCTGCTGAAGGGAGGGTATTTGTGGGTTTTGGGGTTCGTTTCGAATCGGGCGTCTTCTTCAGCTCAGCGGAGGCAGATACTGAGAAACGAAGTGAAGTTGCAGAATAAAAAGATGAGAACTTTATGGGAAATACAACTGGCGAGAGAAGCGACGCCATGGTTGCTAGCTTCTCCTCTCTTCTCTATGAGCCTCCCTCAGGGAAGATAAGGTCCAACCTGACGAGCTTAATGCGGCGTCGTATTCTCGTACGAGGTACTTGAGAAACGACAGCGTTTTAAAGGTCTGGATATGGATGAATTGTGATATAATAGCGACACGCAAGCTCGCTGTGTCGTTCTGGCGAGCGATGAAGTTTAAAACTTTAAAATACCATTATATATATCACAATCGCGATAGTGTCAGTGATTCAGTGAGAGAGAAAGAGAGAGATGATCAGGCACATAGCAAGGAGAGTAGTAGCTTCGCGAGCAAGCCCATTTCAGCTTGTGCAGAGACGAGACCTCTGTGTGGGTTTGGGCGTGCTTGCCGATGGATTGGACCGGAGCTCCGATGCCTTCGCTGTCAATTCCAAGGCCATGGAAGCCGTCATGTCCGAGCTCCAATGCCACATCAAAAAGGTACTTTTTTTCATATGGGTTCAGCTCAGTGAATGCGTTTTAGTTGATTATTCGATTAATTGATTGGTGGGTTTTGTTGAAGGTGCTTGCTGGTGGAGGAGCAGAGGCTGTGAAGAGGAACAGGAGCAGGAACAAGCTTCTTCCCAGAGAGAGGATTGATCGCCTCATCGACCCGGGTTCTTCTTTCCTTGAGCTCTCTCAGGTTCTGGGTTTCTTTTCATTTCTTGTTTATGATCAATTTATGGGTATTAGGTTTTAAAAAATTAGTTTTTTATTTTTAGTTTTTGGTGTTGGGTTCTAAAATCTAGGTTGTATTGGAAGCTCAAACTTGAGGTTTCTTCCATAAGCTCTCTCAGGTTCTGGGTTTCTTTTCATTTCTGGCTTATGATCAATTTTTGGGTTTTGGGTTTCTAAAATTTGGTTTTTGGGTGTTGGGTTCTAAGATCTAGGTTATGTTGGAAGCTCAAAGTTGAGGTTTCTTCTATAAAATAATGTAGTATTTGTGTTTATGTGTGTGTATATAGGCTGCATGGAAGAATCAAACATAAGGAAGAATAAATAAATAACATTACTTAAACAAATTTGTATGAAGCTTCAGAAGCAGATGATGAGTCGCTTGTACCCATTATTTTACTTAATTGAATATCAACAATAGTCTGCAATACACTATCTTCGCGATAATATTTTGATTTAATAGTCTTATACCCATTATTTTACTTAATTGAATATCAACAATAGTCTGATACACAATCTCCTCGTCAATAGTTTGATTTAATAAGCTTCTTGATATAACCTTTGACTAGTTGCACCTCTGATTGGATATTTAATGGATAAAGCTTGCAGGCCATGAACTGTATGACGAGTCCTTACCTTCAGGTGGGATAATCACCGGAATAGGGACAGTGCATGGACGGCTTTGTATGTTTGTAGCTAATGACCCTACTGTTAAGGGAGGGACGTATTATCCCATCACTGTTAAGAAACATCTTCGTGCACAAGAGATTGCGGCTCAGTGCAAATTACCTTGTTTATATCTTGTTGATAGTGGAGGTGCTTTCCTTCCAAAGCAGGCTGAAGTCTTCCCCGACAGGGATAATTTTGGGAGAGTGTTTTATAATCAAGCTCTAATGTCTGCTGAAGGCGTTCCTCAAATTGCATTGGTGTTAGGCTCCTGCACTGCTGGGGGTGCCTATATTCCTGCAATGGCTGACGAGAGTGTAATGGTTAAAGGAAATGGTACCATCTTTCTAGCTGGACCCCCTCTTGTGAAGGTTAGTTCCACATCTCTTGGTACTGTGTGAAATGTTTGAAGTTTGAACATATTCGATTATTAGATGTGTTGCATAAGTGCGTATATCTGTTTCAGAACCTAGATTGATTCTAAATGAGATGTTTTGGGTAGGCTGCTACGGGAGAGGAGGTATCTGCAGAAGATTTAGGAGGCGCTACAGTACATTGCAAAACTTCTGGCGTGTCCGATTATTTTGCTCAAGGTACATATCACCTAGTGTACTCCTGTGTTATGTACTAGATGTGGGCACTTTTGAAGTTACCGTGATCTTTTCTATTTGCATAAATGTCAATGTTGAGATAAAAGTTTGGTTCTATGACTTTTTGTAGATGAACTTCATGGGCTTGCGCTTGGGAGGAACATCGTGAAGAACTTGCACATGGCTGGTAGACAAGGGATGATAAATGTGTTCCAAAATGTTGATTCTGAATATAAAGAACCATTATATGATGTTAAAGAGCTCCGTTCAATTGCACCAACAGACCTCAGGCAGCCCTTTGATATTCAGTCAGTTATTTCTCGCATTGTTGATGGAAGTGAATTTGATGAATTCAAGAAATTGTATGGCACTGTGAGGAAATCTGAATCACGTGAACACTTTTAAGTTATATATTTATTCCTGATACTCTATAATTATGTAATTTCATTCATCTGTTCCGTGCAGACTCTCGTGACAGGTTTTGCTAGAATTTATGGACAACCTGTAGGAATCATTGGGAACAATGGGGTGCTATTTAATGAATCTGCTCTGAAGGGAGCCCATTTCATTGAGTTATGTACACAACGTAAAATTCCTTTGGTCTTTCTGCAGAACATAACTGGATTTATGGTATGTAGTCTCATTTTTTTCTGTACTTTGTCAATGAAATGTTCTCAAAAACCAACTAGTTATATTATTCAAGTAGATTTGGTTAGCATGGCATAATATAATGCAAAAACAAGAAGTTTGAAATCATTGATCATTTTTGTGTCTTGTTATCTGTTACTGTATATGCGTATCGGCTTCGTTTTGCATCTATTTTCTTGAAGCTCAATGAGATGTACTATTAATTAGTATTCTTTTTGTACCACTTTGAGAACAAATCTTTGTTCTGTTAGAATGTCTATGAAAGCTTATAGAACTTGGAAGCATAAAATCTAGCACGTGTTTGGTAGGTTGGCTCAAGATCCGAGGCAAACGGCATAGCAAAATCTGGAGCTAAAATGGTGATGGCGGTTTCTTGTGCAAAGGTCGGTTTCTTTTGACATTTTAAATTATTTGTTCTCGTGTTTTTAATAGTACGCATGCCTTGTAATGTGCTTTCTACAATGTTGCCATTACCACTACATGGATGACCTGTATAATCCCTAAGGACTATGGAAGAGATTATTTACGTATGGACGTTTCCGATCAATTTTTGTTCAGGTTCCCAAAATTACTATTATAGTTGGTGGAAGTTTTGGTGCTGGAAATTATGCAATGTGCGGCCGTGCTTACAGTCCCAATTTCATGTTTCTTTGGCCAAATGCCAGAATATCCGTGATGGGTGGTGCTCAGGTAGCCTCTTCACTCGATTATCTTGACTCTTGAACATACAAGTCTTATGCATTGTATGAATAATCACCTTACGGTCAGTTTAGATTCATGATTTTGATTTGAAATACTAAGTTTGAGCCAAATCTAATGTTTGAATTTGGATTTGTCTCAAATCCGATACTGTTCAAAACATGTCTGAAACAACGATGTCAAATGATATCTCTTGCCACGTTATTTGAAAAGAATTTAGTTTACCGAACATTAGATATGTGAAATTTGAACAGCCTTGATACATGGACAAATTCTGTGTATTTGTCAACTATCAATCTATCATGGAAACTATAACGGTTTAGATCCTTTGAATTTGTCAAATGTCAACTATCAGGTTCTACTGGTGCTTTTCCTGACTACTTCACTTTATCTTCTCTCTAACTATCCATACTCGAACCTTTTTATCATAAGGTCTACGGAAATTTGCTTGATTCTTGTTTCACTAGCTTGTTGATCCATTATACCCAAGTTTTGATGAATTTTCCCGGTTCATTCCTTTTGAGGCTTATTCTTCCTTTGGCTTTTGTCAGGCTGCTGGGGTGCTATGTCAAATAGAGAAGAGCAACAAGAAAAAACAAGGAATTCAGGTAAAACTCAAAAATTGTCTGATTGTTAAAAGACATGCATTTTAGAACGGAGAAACCGAAAGAGTGTGCTACACTTTTCTTGATTCCAACTACCAAATAGGAGTTTGGTTAATATGTGTTTACATGTTTGCAGTGGACGAAGGAAGAAGAGGATACATTCAAGGACAAAGTGGTAGAAGCGTACGAGAGAGAGGGAAGTTGCTATTACTCCACAGCAAGGCTGTGGGATGATGGAATCATCGATCCAGCTGACTCGAGGAAAATCATAGGTCTCTGCATCTCCGCTTCTCTAAATCGCGCCCAAGAGGACACCAAGTTTGGTGTATTCAGAATGTAACATAAAACCCGTCTCTGTAGAGAAGAAAGCCAAGAAAATAAGTACACACTGCTCATAGCTTATGTAGTGAACTCTTGTTATGTTAGTCTGATCTTTACAAATGAAAAAATAAATGTTGGTTAGATTTGGTTTTGAATATGGTTGTTTTTGTTTAATATAGTGAATGGTTGGTTGATTTGTTGAGATCTAAGCACTACCTTGTGTTGTAGTTGTTCTGAAGGTGATCAACACTTGTTTGAGAATTTGAGTCTTGATCAACATAACAGATTTGGACTAGACCTCTGTATGCACTTGATTTTGCCGAGTCATATCAAAGCACTACAAAAGTGTGTTAGAGAGAGTATAAAGGAAAAACATAAAATTCAGAGTTCAAGATTCTTTACTTTAGGGTGGAGGCTAGGGGATATTTGTATTCACAAAAGTTGAATAATATTGATGTGGCGTTACGTGATTGGTCGATGAAGATGTCATCGTGGGATTACGAGTATGTTATACAGGTCTTGTTTTAAAGTTTAATTGTATGTTTGTCGTCAAATGTAGCCAAGGAATTTTTAGTTTCGAAGATGGTCTGTTAGTTGAGGTGTGACCTCCTTTCGTCATGTCTTGAATTATCATGTCGACATGATCCCAAGTATGTTGGAAGTTTAGGTGTTATTCAAAAGAGTTGTGTTCTTTGAGGTGGAAATAACTAAATTTGGTCAAGTGTTGGAGAGGTCTTAGAGCTTGTTTGTGAAGTTTATTGAAACTTACGGAATTGTCTAAAGGAGGTAAAATGAAGAGAGATAGTCTACAAAAAAATTGGATTGTGTTTGGCAAAATTTAATTGTAAAAGGAGATGTTTGATTTGTAAAATGAGATGTAAAACTGAGTTGTGTTTGATAAATAAGAGCTATAGTATTGTTCAGAAATGACCAAAATACCCTTAAAAAGGAGTTGTGTTTGATGAAGTACAATGAATTAATCTTTACCGTTTATTTCATTTTAAGATTTAATAAAGGTAAAAAATAAAAAAATTGGGGAAACCAAGTACAATATGTCATTCTATTGTAGTTTTGTTAGTTATTTGGGGAATAAATAAACGGATTATTATTAACCTTATTCATCTACGTAGAGTTAAATAAATAGAACAAATATCAGGAAACTATTCTACTTATCAGATTAGTTGGTCGACCAACTCGTATTATAGATTTCAAAACAATAAGAAGAACGTGGATTACAACAAGAAACACCAATTTAATGAAAAGCTGAAACTGATGGTTCAAATGTTTGGTCTATTGAATGAGAGAGTGATGATGAATCCAAAGACAAAATTGTGACTTCAACAAGCATGGAGATGAGGATACTAATATGGACCAAAATTATTTTTTTCTCTCTTCTCCTCGGCTTAACTTCTCAAAATCCATTCTCTCTCCTCCTTTAGCTTTGTTGGATTGGTGAGAATGAGGAGAGAGAATTTTTTTTAAACAAACATGAATCCCCTCCTTTTGTCCTACGTGTATCGATAAAATGAAGCAAAAGTAGGAGTAGTAGAGTTAACAAACAACTACTAACTCTTAAATGTTGCCTCTTCCATTTCGAAATGCCTCGTATAGAAAAGCTTTTGGGGAGAAATATCAATCATAACTTACTGGTCATTAATTTTGCAAAAATGTAATGAACTTATTAAGTAATATTTATAAGG
>JAYMTJ010000214.1:0-13544 GCA_036897525.1 Pelargonium x hortorum | reverse complement strand
TGAAGTAGAGAAAATTGTGGTAACAAAAAAAATAATATCGAAACCAGTTTTTGACAAAATCTTGTTCTATTTTGACTGAATCAATCAGTTTTAATTTTTAAAAATTAAATTAAGCAAAACTCATGATAAAATTATATACCCACATGAATACATAGCGGTCGGTCGGCGCGCGTGATTTAAATTGGGCGAAGCCCAACTAGCTCTTCTCCCTTTCCATAAAAATGTGTACCGCCCAAGGGGCACATCTAGAAAGCTAAACCAACCCAATATAAACCCAAGAAAAGCTTGAACTTTTACCGATTTGGAACAAGGCTGTAAGCCAAAAACTGATTTTGCCCATTTTTTGAAAATTTTCACATGTTCCTACATAATTTGAATAGAAAAACACATTTAAGTTATCATGTGCCTTCCACATGATGCATATATTTTTATATTTCCAGAAATATCCTTACACTTAAATAAGACCATTCTCTTTTCAGTTTCACACTACCATTTTGTCATCGGAAACATTTATGTTGATGAAGTTTCCGGCAAGGCGGCAACACATATTTTTCGACGAAGTGCCTTTTAGTTGGAAAAATCTTCCCCACACTATTCTTGAGCTATAACTTCGTATATAAACAAATAATTTAATCAAAATATCAACAAGAATTAAGATTTATGATGACTTGTATCGAAGTTTCTGAAAGAAAAAAAATTCAAATTCCGGTCGAAGTTTTCGGCGAGCTCCTAATAATTTTTCATATCTTTGAACAAGTGAAAACAGAACATTTACAAGAAACTAAACAGAATTTGACAAACAAAATCTAATAAAACCTCAATCCAAAAAAATCCAGATGTGAATCTCCAAAACCAACACCCAAAAATCAAAATATAAACCTAAGAAAAATATGCTCCATCATATTCATCTTCGCGAATCACAGAGCACTCAGATCAGATCTGTAGCGACAATCACTGTATTGAAGCTAATGATGAACATTCAATAGGTTATGATCAATACTAAAATACACATTGGGCAACAAATGAATATTTTTTACATTAGAGTTAGACTGTCAGTCCACAGCATTAATTAAGTGGAGGATTTTGAATTTTACTAATCAAATTTGCAAAGCATGACTTCAATATGCATTGGTAGCTAGTTGGCATTGCTCATAATTTAAGAGCTCTAAAATGAAATTATATTGGCAAAGCCTTCCCAGGAGAGCCCTTAAAGAAAAGAACAAGTTGCAACTCAAGTCAAGCCAACTTGCTCTCTTGTTTGCTACTACTACTACTACTTCAAAAGAATATGTACTTGCTCGTTAGCTCCCTCTCTCGGTTAAAAACAATAAATGCCAAAATGGAATCTCCCAAGTTACCTACCAATCAATCCCTATCCAATAGGCCAACCAAAAGATTTCTTTTGTCTTAGTTGAGTTTTAGGCATTAATATATAGGCTACTTATATCTTCTTACTATCTAATATTAAAATAAGAACTCAACTTCTACGACGTCATTCCAATCAATATAGAATGACCTAACTTCGATGGCTTTGTATTACAAACATGCAAACCATATGAAACGTGTATGAATGAAAACTTGTCTACACAATTGCTTCTCCACTTCCCCTTTTTCAAGATAGAAAGAAGATCAATTGACCACTATGTTCAACAGATACATTGGTTTAACATTCAAAAACAACCTAAATGTCTCACTTGATCGTTGCTAAATTAACTACAAATCTAATTTGTTCATAACACCGCAAGAGCATCTTTTCGTTCAATTTTGCTCTCATATTGATCATATGTACTCTCATTAAATTCTTAGATAACATCTCAATATTACCATAAGAATATAAAAATTAAATAAACTAAATGAAACCAATCCATAGATTACCAAACTAATACAATTCGTATATTATTATTTTAAGTAACAAAACTACGAAAAACCCAATCCACCCCACGAGGGCTTTGGATCTGACACATAACAGAAAGAGACAAGGTTATCAAAAGAGAACTAATACACACAAAACAAGTTGATCAAAAAAAATGTAAATTCCTGAATATCAATAGACAAACCGAAAAAAAAAATGTAAGTTAATATTACAAATGCTAAGTAAATTGAAACACTCAATTTGTACAACTTCAATTATAATCCCAATTCCCAAACAGGAATTCAGATTCATATAATATTTGAATGTATAATTAGAATTGTGCGAATTAAAATAAATATATACCTTTCGTCCCGTCATGATTGAACTAAAAGAAAGAGAGCATCCATCAGTCAGGATTTTTACAGGCATAGATGAAGAAAGAGAAATCGAGCCTTTCTGGGTCTTTCTGCCCCAAATTGTTGTCTTCTTCCTCAAGCAACCACACTCTGCAATCCAATCCGCTCCTCCTCCTGAACAAGAACACTCCACAAAACCCACAATCCGATGATTTGAAGAACCAGTCATGAACATCCCACATCAAATCCACCACCAACCCATCCACAAATATTGTCTGATTCCCGCGAAAATTCCATCTCAATCGCCTCACCTGAAATATCTTCTTCTTGTCCATCGAAACCGACAAAACAGAGGACCCACCTTCTTCTTCGCCGCCGCCGCTGCACTTTATCACTATCTCGTGCTCTGCTCCGGCGTCGGAGAACCTCGCCTTCGTCGAGTACACTCCGTTGCCGGAGAATTGCTCGCTCCGGGACACCAGCGAGAGTGTCTTGCCCTTCTCCGGAGCAAAATCCCCTGTTTTCGCCATTGTTGCTTCGTCTCTGTTTTTGTCGCCTAAGCAGAGAGCCAATTCGGAATCAACCAAAACGACGACGTAGAACCCACTTACCGGCTCCGGTCCGGGACCATAATGGGCAGTGGAGAGATCCCAGAAAAATTCGATCTTGGAATTGCAGGATATAAACGTTTTTGAGCCTCTGCTCTGTCGCAACTGGTGCGAATTTCCGGCGCCGGAGACGTTAAAGGTGAGGCCTTTTCCGGCGAAACTGTCGCACCATGTGAGCGTGATCGTCAAGAGGTTGGTTTTATATATAGATGTCACAGATTTGGGGATCGAAGGACCCGGATTCGGAGAGAGATGGTTCGATTGACCTGAGCAATAAGAGTCGGACACTTTAATGGCGTGTTCACTGTAACAAGATGCTATGCTTCTCATTTTTTAATATATATTAAAGAGCACAAAAAAAAAACAAGAAATTAAAAGATGAAGTATGTGTTTTTTTTGTCTGGTATGTGAATAAAGAAACAGAGCATGGAGAAGAGGAAGAGGAGAGAGATGGGTTTGGGTTTGGGTTTGGGGATTGAAGAAGATGAATATATTTATTGCCTGAGGAAGAAGAAAATGAGGAAGAGATTGAAGGTGACAAAAGAGAGTGTCTATTTCAATATGTAGTGTCCTTTCATTTTGTAAGAAAATTTGATTTGGATGGATGGGATAGAGAACACAAATGAATTTCATGTTCCTTGAACACTACCATTTCCTAACTATAATTAATTACTACGCTTTTTAAAAACACATAGCACAAAGTTCTCTTTCAAGCCAAGAAAAAAAAACCCTAGAGCATTGAGATGTGGAAAAACCCTAGCCGCCTATTTTCCTCTGCTCTTCATACGGCGCTAAACCTTGGCCTCTGACTATGGAATAATTTTGCCGGTGGCGTGGAAGTGAATGTTTCCTTCTTTCTCGTTAGTGGCATATTAAGTGATTGTTGTATGAGTTTGTGTGAAGGTGAGAGCAACAAGTGTGCATAGGACCAAACGGTTGATACGCTTTGGAATTCCTTTAAGCTCTCTGATTCGAGCCTCTTTATCGACGGTATTAGGTGAGATTTATGAATTTAAGGGGAGAACTAACAACTAACTCGGGTGACGTCCCCATTAGGAGGTAAGAAACACGAAACTTTGTAGGCATGTTGTCCCATTGCTGATAAAAAAAAAAGTGTGCAGAGGAAGGAAGTGGTTTCATCGTCGGACTGCCCTGGGCTTACGTATCAGTGGGAGGAGAATGGGCTACTATTGGTCTGAGTAGGCATTCGATTCAAATCTGATAAGTGCAATCATGGTTGGTGATATTAGAAGTAGGGGCATGAACAACCTAAGGTTAGTGTCAATATCTGGCTCTTTCAAAAACCTCATCGAGGTTCGGATTGCTCTTTGCAAGTTTGGTCAATGGTGTTGTACCAATTGAGAAAAAAGGCCACAAAAAACGAACCGGTGGCAGTCGGGATCATTTCAATCTGGTAGGGGTAGGAGGCCATCATGCGTAGGACTCACGAGTTTCATCGAGTTTTGTCTCGGTGTAGCAAGTCAGGTTAGTCAAATTGGGGAGAGGCGAAAGCTACTGTCCTCAGTCCGTTCCGTTTTAGTTTATCTTTATTAGTCATTATGATTGTTAAGAAAAATGATTTCTTAAGGGTTGTGAGGTTTAGGGCTTCTAGTTTTGATTCTAGTTTTGTACTCTTTTCTATTTATTAAATCAAACTCTTTTGCTTTTTTGTTTCTTTCTCCTTTTTTTTTGAAATTTTTTTATAATTTTAAAAAAATATCTACTTTTTCATGTTGTGTTAGAATAAATTACATTTATTTGTTCTTTTATTGAACATTATCTTAAAATGAGTGTTTGGGTTAGCCAATAAGAACTTAATTGTTGTTTTTTTTTTTTTTTTTTGCTTTTATATGTTTTAGGCATTAGTTTTAGGATTTGATGGTATTTTATTTTTAAATTTCATGGGGTTAGATTTTGTTTGGTATATATGAATATAAAAAATCATAGTATTATCACTGTATTTTGTTCTTTTGTTCAGTCAATTTGTTTCTGCATAGTTGAGCATGAAATGGTATCAAAGTTTAACATTACTCTTTAATGGATTAACATATGCAACTCTTCAAAGACGTGGTCACGGTGGCAGCCGGCAGGCAGTGTATGCAGATTGATCTCTCCTGACAACAAAATTTAAAGATTATGATATCAAAATAACAAGGCCATGCGAAGACATATTCATATTCTTATAAGTTGCAACATTCTAAGCATAGTATTTAAATCATCATCAGAGGGATTGTGATTTAGTGGAAGATGTGAAAGAAGATGAGACATACTCGATGTAGGTTTTTTTTTTTTTTTGGTCTTTCTTGAGGATGGTCAATTTTGTCTTCCGTTTCCAACAAGCTCACCAATAATTCTCATGTTTCCAAACTAAACCTCTAAATTCCTATGGTCACTATTAATATTGTGACATTGAGAAAATATATCGCAACATTCGATGACGCGATATTAAGAACCATGGTATGACACATGTCGTCAATAATAATCAACATCATCCAAGAAGAATGTATTCATTCCTTTGTTAAGTTCTGATGTCACGTCATTGACTTATCGTGTCGTGGCATCATATCATAGCCTCCGTTTTCTCAAATTGTTATCCATATCAATCATCCGAAGTCATTTGCACTCGTGTTGCTATCATTCTAGAGTGTTAAGAACATTGAAAAACCCCTAAGATATCAGGAGTCTACAAGGCCTTAAGTACTAGAGTATCCAACATCTCTTTCACACAATATCCACAAAACTGCAAATCTTTAAGAAGAGCATCTCGCCTTTCATCCATACATAGTCTCTCAAGAGACCTCCAAGCCCCAAGATGCCTCCAAGGCCACCCAAAAAGAGCTCTCGCCTCCAAGACTCTCCATCTAACTAGATCACCTCCAAGGTCCCCAGCTCCCTAAGGTCTCATCCAAGGACCTCCACCTCACTGGGTCACCTCTAAGGTTATTTTCTCTTCGGATCACCATCAATACTTCCCATTTTGGGCAGGACTTTAGGATGTTATCCAAAGACATAGTAGTTCTTAGGATCTCCACTTCATCCTACTATACTTGAAGGGCCTACAGAAGCTTCGAACCTCGCCCAACTCCCGCATAATGTGCGCTCAAATTGCAATAACTCATTTACTCAAATGGGTTATAAAGTGGATCTCGCGTCATAAAAAACCAACCACACGACAATACGTGACGATATTGATTTGTAAGTATAAATACTCTTTTCTTGGTTAGAGGATGAGAGATCAATATTTGCATTAAGACTCTCTTTGTAGAATTATCTCTAGAGTTCTCCATAAAGTGTAGTCTGAATTCTTCCAAGATTCTCATCCCCGCGCTTTTGACGGTTTCTCAGGCAAATACCCAGGTCTCCGTTTCACGATGTGTTATCCTTGTACATGCTCTCAAATTCAAGAGTATGTTCTAAGCCTCCAACTCCACCTTCCAGGATCGCAACCTTCAACTTTATCCCCCAAGACTCCGAACTTAGAATATTTCTTAACAACTATTTTAACATGTGACATGTGAACCAAACGATAACATATCCCGATGTGCTAATTCGACTCAATTCAAAGAGGCAAATGCAGCATATCATGCAATAATATATATGCACCTAACATCTCCTTCTAATTTGTAATTAGCTTTAATAATCAATTATTTTTAAAATATTATACATAATTAACTACTCCCTCCGTCCCAAAATAATTGTCCTATTTCACTTGCATTTTTGTATTAAAATAAGTGTCTTGTTTCATTTTCTAGTAAGTTAGTTATGCATGAATTGTCAATAATGTTCTTATAAAAAGTTAGTTAGTATCTCTCAACACATAATCATGAGAATACAGTAGTAAACATATCACACTAATTAAATTCTTCTTAAATTTTTACAAAATAGAAAAAATGACACTTATTTTGAGACGGAGTGAGTAACTTAAAATATAAAACATGCTCATTCAAATTAAATCTTGAGTGTTAATATTTCATGCAGCCACAACAAATTTTGGAGAGATATGATGTAGCCAAGTGACATGTAATATTTGGTGATCTGAAATTCTGAATGACATAGGGACGATCAATGCTAGATAGCGATGCTATTGCTTGCCCCCACAAATTTAATCTACTCCTGAAAAACCCCACCAACTACTGCTACAGACAACTATAGATTCAGACTCTGAAAATCCTTCTTTTTTTTTCTTTTTTTGGGTGTCCAAAAATAAACCATCACCGCATTTTAACGTAAACTTAAACCCATTCCATAATTATGTTACACAAGCAATCTTCACTCTTTAATTAATGTGCATAGAGCTAGCAATTTGATTCTGAATCTGCGGGCAATTTATAGTAAAACTGAAAATTTGTTACATTTGACGCAATCCAATCTAAAAAAAAATTATAATCCAAATTCTTTATCAATACAAATTGTCATCTCTAACGTGAGATGATAATTATTTCAAGGTTTTTTTTTGTTGAAATTGGTTAGTTGGTTGGTTAGTTGTTCGCTGAATGATGAAGTTAGCAACCAACTACCAAACAAAAGGTACCAATAATGTAATAGTTTTGGAGATTTTAAGATAATCCTTAAAGACTAAGAATCATATAATCAATGTGTGCATCAATGTCATGATTTTGAGGTACTAAAAAAGGACTTGAAAATGTTCGTACAAAAACTTGGAACACATGCTTCAAAATTACTCCTAGTTTTGGCTACACCAAAAGTGGAATCATATGAAATGAGGGATTATTATTATTTACAATCTCGAGAGACATCAAAATTAGGAGCAGAAAAGCAGTTCAAAAGTGGATTTTGATTTCATGGATATAAAGTCGGTCCTTATCTAAACATTACTAATTAAGGTAGCATTGGATCAGTAAATACTTCATCTAAACTTGTCCCTCGAGCATAAAAAAATAACACCATTTGACACACTACAGAGGTAGAGGTAGAGGTAGAGGTAGTAGAACTATGTGGAGAAGCTATCTAAAGTTATTCTTTTCTTGTCCATAAGGCCCTGAAGCATATATACTCAACTCTCAATTAGGTTTTCAACTTCTGGACGTCCAAACGATCATATACTTCCAACTTAAAACAAAGAGAATCTCTACAGCCAGCTCAAAAAGTTTTAGATCTTTCGCGTATTGGAATATAATCTGTGTTTACATTTCTTCAAAGCTACAACAACAATCAGCACAAGACATTATATCAAAAGAATCCGACAAGATGGCATGAAAATTTACAATGGTAAAGGTACATCACTTTGATAGTAAGACATCAAGTTTTGTGCCTATGTGCTAAACTGCACCAGTCAACCGAAATCTAAAACAAAGAAACAAGACATGATGAAATGTTCATCGTTATACAATTAAATTGGATACAAGTAGAGCAATAATGATAGGACAGACTGACCCACCTGTTGCTCAATTATTCCAAGTGAAAAACCTCTCAGACGCAGATAAAGATTGAACATAACAAGTGAACCTACTATCGGACATGCAACATCAATGTGACAATGTACTCAGCCAGCAAAAACAATACAACTGGCTTCTGTGACAAAGCCTCTCTCTCAACATAAATAAGCTATAGGTTCAGCTGTATTTAGTTTTAATAGTCTAGAGAATTGAAAAGCATCTATTTGCTTCAATTCTAGTTTCTATGACTCCCAACTTCCTTCCCACTTCATACAGCTAGGAATTTAAAACCATGGAACAACATATGAGCCATTAATTTGGATTTACAAAATGAAATAGAACAAAAATCCACCACAATTGCAAAGCCAATCACTATCAATACAAACTTAACTTGTTTCAAAAACATTCCACATAGCAAAACAACAAGTGCTTTTCTATTCAACTTACGAGTTTCAAAACACCAACGGTCTGAATAAATAACTAAACTTTTGTTTTCCACAGGCAACAAAATTTTGTGTAGATAAGTAAGGATCTGCAAGCAGAATATGGTAATAGAAGACAACTGACTGCAGCAAATAGCAGAGTACCAAACTCACTCTTCCATTTGTTGATTCTCTGGTTGTGTTTGGGAGACTGGGACTTTGATCTTTGGAAGAGTGAGAGATGGATCCTCTTTTTGAGCAAGTGGAGCTTTGACCAAGTTGATGTCTTGCGCCAATTCCCGTGCTGCTTCCCTCTGCTCCTTGCTTTTCTTGCCCTTCATCCTGCAAAATATTTTCAATCCTTTTGAGTTCAATATCAACAGAATATAATGAAGTATTAAATAAAAGGGTGGAAAGTAACCTTTGTTTGTGGTGCTTCTCCTCTCTTGCAACTCTGACTTTATCAATCTTCTTAATAGCCTTCAAAGTGTTCTCAGCAAGATTTCTATCATACCGCTCTGGTCTATTACGCTTTCTTTCAAACTCAAAGGTTGAATCCTAGAAAAATAGGCAAACAGATCGCACATAATTCAGCATCGTCCAAGTAATGGTGGATGTACCAAAAGATGCATCGCGTAAAAAATTTACAAGTACAAAAATAAAAGATAATGTACACATGGTTACCTGTGTCATGTCCTTTCCATGCAACCTCCTGTAGGCCTTAGTCCATTTTACTTTACGTGGATTCCTCTTCATTTTGAAGTTTTTATGGCATTTTGATCTACAAAATCTAAAAATCTGCAAAGAACATTTTTTGTCAGAGACCATCCATTTGGGGAAGATGAATAGAACATGCAGCCGGTAATGACATCAGGCAGTGTGAATCAATTGACATTTAACAACCTACAGTAAATACAATAAAAAATTCCCTTTCATTCTACAACGACGAGTGGTCTATTTAACCCTGCCTTACCATGGCCTGGCAGTATATACTTAATAGAATGGCCAGTCCTACATAAGTATAAGAATCTGCTAAAATGTTAAACAACCAAAACATCTATGACTCTACCAAAAAGATTAGAGGCTACCAACAATTGGCTTGTAAATCCATACCAGCTAATAAATAAGACATCATTAGAGTTCATAACACAAAACAGTGTAACAAGTACAGTGCAGAAAAAAGCAAACATTAAGCAAAAACACAGATGTTGGAGATAGAAATTTACCTTTGCATCATTGCGAACAAACTGAATACCATGCCCGGGATAAATGGTAGAGGAACAAAACCAACACTTCTCCAACCTCATTTTATCCTAGTGTCAATAGGCCCTGTCAATATTACATGAAGATTGTTATCTAAAACAAAACAACAAATAAACGTAAAAAACTATGAGAAGGAGACTGAACAAGCAAGACAAAATCCGATAATTCACTCATCTAAACCTACTAACCAAGCAGGGACAACACAGACACACAATCCAAATTTCATATATCACTTTAGTTTCTATTTCCTTGAGCAAACAGTGACATTATCTCATAGGAACAACTACAGCTGATAATTTGTATGTGGCGTGTTGTTTCATGCTAAAGATTGTTTGTGTGATACACGACCCAATACGAACGCGACACATTTAGTAATTGTGCCGCACAGCCTAACACAAACACATTTAACATGGTACTAAATGGGTCGTGTTGACACGACACAATTGACAGGAATACGACCTAACACATTCTGCACAATAGAACCAACATGTTTGGAAGAGTACACTATCCAACACGTTTAGCACACAACGCAACGTGTCTGGCACATTATTGGGGTTATTTTACAATTACACCCTTAAGTGTGTATGTTAGGTGTGTCATAGCCCAACTAAATCATCGTGAGTGCGTGTTTTGGAGGACCAACACAAACACAACACAATTACTAATCGTGTTGGGTTCTCCAACACAAACACACACACAATTACTAAACGCGTTGGGTTCTCCAACACAATCAAGATTACAAAATGTGAGCCCAAACACATTAATTTTGTGTTGCTTTACAACAAGAATTGTCCACTCTATAGGAACAACCGCAACGAAAAATAGTACAATTGAAAATCTCAGAGCCACTAAAACATGTCTTGATGACATGAACGGAAAAAAGTTCAGACATCTTACAGCACACACACAACCAAATGTACTTCTTTGGGGATTGAAGTTCATGTAAGCAAATGTAGAAAATTCACATTGAGTCATGGAGTGACAATGCTATATAAAAATCTAGAGAAGAAAAACACAAAACCTAATTTCAGGTAACATGCATAATCAAATCCTCATAAACAAATTTCTATACACAAATTACACATAATTGAATTAGCTATAATCTCTTCAGCTCTCTTATCCCAATAAGATGAAGCATACACAGAGAACTGAACTTTTATACAGAATATTGGACCTCCATATCCATACATACATAACCTGAAGCCTTAACATATTAATATCTGTAATAACAATTCCATGTAATTGAACATCGTCACTGTGAAGCACCAGTAATCAAATATGGCCTGAGTACCGATGCAATCCGGTACCGGTACGTACCTGTTTAGTCGGCTCCGGCTTGAAATCCACCGGAGGAAGAAAACTGAGCGTCGCTGTATTTAGGAATGGGAATGGCGGCAGAGGGAAGAGAGAAGAGCCGCATGTAGGGTTTTTGTATGGTTGAGGGTGTTTTCGGTATTTCGGACCTCTAGGGAGTAGGAGGAGGAATAAGATGGGTTTAGTGAAGAGCTCACAATTTGAATCGGAAGACACGGGCGCTCGTAACATGATATGAAATTTTAGGAGTTCGGGTTTTACAATGGATAAAATACTCAAATGTTCACCATATTATCAAAAGTTGACTGTTTTGATCATTATTTTTTCAAATGAATCGTTCTAAAAGTGAACCATGTTCACCATCATCATCCAAATCCGTTTCTTTTTCCGTTAAAAAGTTGACCTGTATTTTTTTGAATAAAAAATAAATTTTTATTACAATCAGCAAAAAAATGTTGACTGTGTCATCCTAATCATCACCCTATTTCCTCTCTCCTCCATCATTCTCATTTCTCTCCCTCCTCACGTGATTCAACCAATCATCACTATCATTTCTCTCTTCTCCTTCGCGGTGAGATCTCCAAGAGGGTCGTTAGGGGCTTGCTCGTCGGCCAACTGCGGAGGACGGCGCGGATTATAACCATTTTTGGAAGTATCTAGATTTGTATGAAATAATTTCTAGTTTCTTAGAATTAGTAAAATGTTCTAGAGAATCAATCCTAACCATTGATTCTCTTTAGATCTTATTCATCCATTTTGTATGTTGTATGCTATAAATAGGGGAGGGTGTCATTTGCACAACTACCTCAGAAATTATAATAATTCTCTTGAGTAATAAAAAGACTTACTTTTCATGTTATTTGTCTATTGCTTTACTTGTTAGTTGTTCAATCACATTATCACTTGTTTGAAGAGTTTGAGGGTGAAAGAATAGTATAAGTGTAGAACGATCGCAAATTTGTTAAAAAAAAGAGCATTTGGGTCGTTACAATAACTGTTGTCAGATCAACAAGGATGAAAATTGCAGTTTGCTAAGGGAAGAACATTCGGGTCATGACAAAAACTGTTGTCATATAAGCTAGGATGAAAATTGCAGCATTGACAAAATAATGAGTTGAAATGTGGTAAACAAGAGTGTCCCTCGGGTCTAAGAGCTTGGCAAACGAGATAAGTGTCAATGGCCAAGAACAATAGAAGGACCAGGAACAATAGGAGGCAACCAATAAAGGTGATTTGACGAGTATGATTATGTGACATGCAATATGGAGAATAACCTGGATTATGGCCATGGAAAAACCGAGGCTTGTGGCTTCAACAATGGCGGGTGTGTCCCTAGGGCCCCAGAGTTTGGAAAACGGGAATAGTGTCAGAGCCCATGCGCAGTATGATGCAACCAACAGATGCGATTTGACCAAAATGATTCTATGACAAACTATGTGTAGAAAGAGTTGTACAATATATGATCGGGAGTTGGCCTGACGTTCTGCAGGAAGAACGACCAAACCTGCTCCAAGATACAAAATCGTCATAATCGAAACGTCAACGATCACCACTGATATATCCCGCAATCGTGAGGTTGAGATATGTAGACAGACCATCATAAAGAGCCTGATGGCCAAGCAAATCACCAAAAAAATCTTGCAAAAGAATTTGACCAACGGAAACCTCCCTGGAGTATAAATGGCAAGTAAAAGAACCCCAACAGCAATAACCGCCATGGGCGAACACACTGTCTGTCTCAAGCAAACACAACATGGCAACATAATATTGGTGAAAATATGTTTACATCACTCACATCTGATTCGCACTTCTATCAAATAATCTGGTGCGGTCGTGCCCACTAGTCTCATCACTCGAAATGACTCATCATCCATTCCGTAAAAGACGACGCCGTATTAGACAATCTTCCTATCATTAATTTTGTATTTTTTTTTTGTTTTACAAAATAACATGACAATTATGTTTTTTATTTTTATTTTAACGAATAATTATCTAAGAAGCACGGGTACTCTTAGGACAAGGACCTAACGGTACCGGGTACTTACCCAAATAAAATTAACAGTATTTTTTTCTTGAGTACTTTTCGGTTACTTCTTGGGTACGCTCAACATACAAAATGGGTGTTTCTCGGGTACTTCAATATATATACATAATTAAAACATACATAATTTTAGCAAAAATAAAGAAATTAAAGTTCAATGCAACTAATTAATTAATGTTGATTGCATCTTTTCTTCTTCTTAGTTTTTCAACGTGCCATCTTTGTAAAAATAAAATCATCATATCATAACTCTAAACTGACATAATACATATCTTTCATTCTTCTAATTGGT
>JAYMTJ010000213.1:0-13548 GCA_036897525.1 Pelargonium x hortorum | reverse complement strand
TTTTGGAGGGAAATTCTTTCCTTGACAAAATAATTTTAATTGGTAACGATTTTTTCGTCACAATAAAAAATATTTTCTATGACGTTTTATGTTCATCACAAATTAACAAAAAGTAATTGTGACAAATTGAATTTTGTCGTATATCATTAACTTATTGAGACATTATTGCAATTTCATCGTGTATAGTGATATTTTTGTCTAAATTGACAAAATAATTATAAATGATGACAATTTTATATCATCATATTATGTGATACTTTTTACAATACTTTGTATTTGTCATAAATTAATAATGAAGAATTGTTACAAATTATATTGTGTCATATATCGTTATCTTATTGTGATTTTATGACGAATATAATATACTGTCACTTTTAAATTTGGAGGCAAAAATTAGTACCATAGTTTTGGAGGAAATTTTTTTCATTGACAAAATAATTTTAGTTGACGATGATTTATTCGTCACAATAAAAAAATATTTTCTATGACATTTTTTGTTCATCATAAATTAACTAAAAATAATCGTTACAAATTGAATTTTGTCATTTATCATCAACTTATTGAGACATTATTGCAATTTCATCATGTATAATGATATTTTTGTGTAAATTGACAAAATAATTATAATTGATGACAATTTTATATCATCATATTCTGCGATACTTTTTACGATGTTTTGTATTTGTCATAAATTAATAATGAATAATTGTTACAAATTAAATTTTGTCATATACCGCTATCTTATTGTGATTTTATGATGAAAGTAATACATTGTCACTTATAAATTTGGAGGCAAAAATTAGTACCATAATCTTGGAGGAAAATAATTTCCTTGACAAAATAATTCTAATTGGTGACGATTTTGTCGTCATAGTAAAATATATTTTCTATTAAACTTTTTTGTTCCTCATAAACTAACTAAAAATAACTATGACAAATTAAATACTTTTTACGATATTTTGTATTTTCATAAATTAATTACAAACTATATTTCGTCTAAAAGTTTTAAAATAAAAATATATACAGTACATAATTAAAATTTTGACCCTACACTATACTAATGAGAAAAATTAAAAAGTATGGTCTATTATGTAATTTACATGAATTTAGGTTTTGTTGTCTAACTCTCAACTTGTTTTTCTAATCTCTCATATCTCACCACAAAACACTACTAGAAAACATGTGATTAGCTAGGAAGATCAAAATTTCCCTAGCTATTTTTTTTTCTTTTTTTGCTAGGGATCAAAATTTCTCTATTTAATTTTTTTTTGCTAGGGAATTTTTGTTAGGAATCATAATTTCTATAACTTAATTTTGTTTGCTAGGGAATTTTAGTTAGGGAAATATTTTAGCTAGGGAAATAATAGGCGGGAGATTTGGCACGGTTTTTTTTTTCACTCGTTGATTTTAGCTATGGAAATTAGAGAGACATCATTAGCTAATAAGAATGATAAATTAGCTAGGGATTTTTTTTTTTTTTTGCAAGGGACCCCTAGCAAATTTAGTTTGGTGACGTTTTGGCTAGGGATTCCCTAACAAAAACATTCTCTAGCTAAATTTTCATTTTTATTAATTAGGGACCTCTCTCTAATTTCCATAGCTAAGCGGTTCACGTCGTTTTTTCGGGACCTCTCTCACCAACATCTAACGAGGATAGGGTCTCGATCCGAATGATTATAAATTAACGACTGAAGGTCCAAACGAACTCGGATTGCTCCAAAATTGATCTTGCTCTCATCAATTCATGTTTTCTTCAAATCGGACGGTTCGAACGATTTTTTACTATAAACTTATAATACAATTCAATACTTCACTCTCTAGTATAAAGTAACTAATTATTAGCTAATTGTACATAAGTATTAGTGTCCGTTGGACAACCCCATTGCCTAATTAATCATTATTTTTTCATTCCGATTCGTTGGATGTCTTTTAATTCTATCATATATCACATGCTTAAAATTTCACCAACATTTAACGATGATCGGGTCTCTATTCGAACGTTTGTAAGTTAACGGTCCACGCCGTTTTTTGCACGATTGATGGTCCAAACGAACCCGAATTGCTTCCAAATTTAACGCGCTCTCATTAATTCATATTTTTTTCACATCGAACACACACCGCACACACTTAAGGGTATAATTATAAATTAATTATCAATAACGCCTCAAGCGTGTTAGTTCGTGTTGTGTCAAACGTTTTAAATAGTGTCATGTCAAATGTATGGGATTGTGTTCATTTAGTCATCGTGTGATAACATGTCATGTTCTTGTTGGTCATGCAACACTATTATTGAAATGTCATTTAACTATATTTTGAACTACTCCTAATTCCTAAACAAGCCGGCCCTAATTAGTACACCAAAGAGTCTAAAGAAAAATTGATATATAAATTCAACCAATTTTTTTATCCTTGCCTAAACTCCATTCAAATGCCGTTTAACTATATTTATGATGTGAAAAAAACAGTCATTAGGGTTCATTGAAATAAAATCAGACCTAATATTCTATCTCCTTTCTCCATCCTCTCTGCATTGAAACACAACCATAGTTGCTTCCTCCGCCTCTCTGCCGCTCCTAACCGCCACTCCGCCTCATCGCAGCCCTTAACCTACACTCTGCATCTTCACCGCCCTTAACCGCGTCTCCGTCTGTTGCCGTCGGCGTCTCTGCCGTCTGCCTATGTGTTCTCCGGTTCCTGCCCCGACGTCCTGCTCCGTCAGTCCACTCCGGCATCATGTTCTAGCCACCTCCTTCAGCCGCCAGCTTTGGTATGTTTGTTTGTTTCACTCAATTTTGTTGCATTGTCAATTTTTATTATTATCTTTGATTTGTTTGAGTTTCCATGAAATTGATTTGATTTGTTCCACATGACAACTTTTGTTGTTTTTTTTTATATGTATTTGTATCATTGCTTTGATTTTTGCCTCTTGCTCTTGTTTTTGGAAGAGAACACTGGGTTTTGGTGGCTTTTTTTAAAGGTTGTTTTGTGCTGAAAAAAAAAATGGTGTTAAGAGGCTTTTTTTTTTAAGGTTGTTCTGTGGGTTTTACTAAGAAAGATGGATTTTATTAGTTTCTAATTAACTAATGAAACTATGGAGCTTACATTAGAGATAGGAACACCAGAACTGTTTGGGATGTTTCCTGAAAAATATATATTTATAGTAGACAATTAAGGCAATGAGATCAAGCACATATACATATATATATATATGAATAAACACGATTAAACAAATATAGAAAGAATATGTTGTAATTGGTGATTTGAATTTCACCTATGACACCAACAAAGAAACTTAAGGTTTCCATTTATGTATATTTTGAGCTGAGCTAGGAAAGAAATTAAGAATCAATGAGAGAGGAGAGAAGATAGTTGTTCATCAGTTTGAAGATAAGTGAATTGGGTAAATTAATACCAGACTTTATCCTTTTAAGTAGCATTTTGATGGTTTAGTCTTTTCTCTTTTATTTTGTATCCACTCTTATATGGGTAGGGACATTCCTTGAAGAATCATTCAATATTAATTCCTTCAGTATCTATAACTTTCCAACATCTTATATATTTTGCCTATATACACCATAGTAAATCCCCAACAAAGTTCTTTACAGTCATCGCTTGTTTACTCGTACAATAATCGTTTCAGTGCTTGTTTTCTGCATCAACGACTTCTGAGTATTTCAAAGTCGGGGCAAGGGTCCCTACTACCACCAAGAATGAAGCAAAATGCTAGCTAGTATCTATAAGATCTACTGCAAGATGTTTTCTTTGACATGGACAGTGGTTCACTGGTAAGTTCTCTATGAATTGCAAGTTTCTTAATTTAAACTAGGAAAGAAAATAAATTAGTACCGGATTTGTTAGGGATTGATTTGGTCTATGAACTAGTTTTATATCAAAATGGTCTCTGCTCAAATATACATAATTGGTTGAACACTTGCTTGTTTGATTTCTCGAAGTGTATCATATCTAAATAATTGTTGTTTAAAATTTTGCTTGGATTTGAAGAGGAAAGAACTCTTCACTAATTAGTAAATTATATTTGTATCAAACACTTGCTTGTTCGACTTTTCAAAATATATCCTATCTAAATAACTGTTGTTTAAAAGTTTGCTTGGATTTGAAGAGGAAATAACTCTTCACTAATTACTAAATTATCTTTGTATTGCAATGGAGATCACATTTCTTGTTAAACTTTGTGGGGAAAGGGCACAGTGCTTTGATCAGTAATTGTGAAATTAGTGATTGCCCTCCAACTCACTTCTTCAAAAGATATGGATATATTAGTTATGTCTAATTATTAGCCTTAGAATTATAAATTTTATGCATTGTAAATGACATGAAAACACAAGTGCAATATTGACTTCATGACGTTGAAATTTTGCTTGCAGGACTATCCTCTAGAAGCGGTGCATGAATAACTTTTCTGTGGATAGTAACAACTAGAAATGAAGATTTGATTTCAGTGCAATTTTACAGTAACTTTTATGTGGTAGAAGCCCTATACTTGGTTCATAAATGTGTGAATTTTTGAATTTATGTAATAACAATACTGTATTATTAATGAATTTTAGGTTATTCAAGTTACATATTTATATACTTTTTAATAGTTTACAGTATATATTATTATTATTTAAACTAACAAGAAATTTAAAATACTGGTGACGAATTTTTTTTTGTCAAAAGTATTTATAACATTTGTTGACGATTATCTTATTGTCAGTAAAAACAATATTTTATGACAATAAATTTCGTTACTTATTCAAACGTTAGTGACACATTATTATGTCACTCTATGTTTATTAAATGACATTAATTATTTTGTCACCAAAATTTTAATCTTTTAGACACAATTATGATATTGTCACCAAAGGTGATATTTTATGACAATAATTTCATCATTATAAGTATAAAATTAATGACAATAGTATTCTTTTGGTGATGCAGTATTGCATCATCAACAATATTCATTCAATGACAACTAATATATTGTCACATATTATTGTTTTTTGTTGACGAAATTAAACTGAATGCGACAAAAATTATATTATTTATGACGATAAAAATTGTCACCAACATTTTTTAATTTAAATATTTTATTAGTGATCGTCATTATAACTCCAACTTTGAAGACAAAATTAGAATTCGTCATTAAAATGATTACCTTTTCATGACAAATTATACTTTATTGTGACAAAATATTTTCGGTAAAAGTGACAAAAAAAAGCGTCACAATACCAAAAATATAATGTGACTTTGTATTTTTTGTCATATAACAATATATCTTTGATGACAAAATAATAAGTCGTCACATATACAAAATACCACGCACATGCTGTGACGATCGCTATGACGATGAATTTTTGTCACCTATTGTTTATCGTGACGAAAAATCACGTTTTTGAGACGATTTTCACGCGTCAAGAAATGATGAATTTCTTGTAGTGCCTGTGATTCATGCGTTTTTGTTTTGTTTTGATGAATGTTGATCTACGGCGTGCTTGATTTCTATTTTCCTCTATGTTTCGTGTCCACGCGCAAAACAGCCTCACCGGAGCTCTCCTTGAGCTGTCTCTCGCAGCCAGAGATTTGCCGAACCATTACCGGACGCTCGGTCCGCAGCTCCTTCCTCATTTGTTCTGCGTTTGAGTTCGACTCTCCTTCCCGGAGCTCTCCTTGAGCCATCTCCCGCCTCAGTTGAAATGAAACCTCTAAATTATTACCAGTAATCTAAACCACAATCTGCTTTTATCATATTGATGAAAACCACATGTCACTATGGGGGTTGTAAAGAAAGGATATTTAGCATTCACATTTGAGTTTTCAGAAATCACTAGCCATACAGCAATAGTTAGATTTCCTCCAACAATTAAGCCCCTTCCTTTTGATTTGTATTTTTTTTATTACTTTTTTTGTTTATGTCTTTTTGTTTTAGATTAGAAAGGTATTATTTTGGGCTCTCATTTTGCTCAGGTAACATCTTTACTCTTTACTCTCTTTTTTTTGTTTATTGCAAAAACGTATCTCTGAACAGATCTAGGCTGACTGGGCACATAAACAAGTGAGGAATCATCAATTCTTGATGATCCTCTATTGAAAAAATAGATAAAATCTTGATTCACAATGCAAGAAAAAGGACTATAATAGATTGCAAAAGGATGGAGAAAATGGAATGCAAGAGAGTCCAAAAGGGAGGGCAGATAATGTGAAATGGCAGGAGAGCAAATGTGGGTCTCTAATCGGCGACAAGCCATGAGAGGTGAAGCAAAAATTCAAGAATCAGAAGAGAACAACAAGATACTGACACAAGAGATGTCAAGCCAAGCTAAGATGGTTTTGGCTTGACCTTCTTATTGAGGTATCTTCCTAAAAGAGGTGAATCTGTTAGAATTTTATTTGCATATCAATATAAAGATGTGCGACGTGTATCATTTAATTGGGAAATTAGAAAAGTTTTATATCTAATAGATGTAGTTAAAAGTCTATGGGATCCCTTTGTTTATAGTATAAGTTAATTTCATTAAACAATAATAAATTGATTTTAATTTCTATATAGGATCGAGAATCTCAATATATTAATATAACTGGGGGTCTCCAATTGCATCTGTGATATGGATGTTTTATTTGACTATAAGCTATTATTAATTTGTTGTTCTTTTTCCCTTAAATTCTTTTTTCGTCGTATATTATTATAACCATATTTGTTTTAGTTATAATTTATCAATCAAGAACATAGTATTCAGTGGCTCTATCGAAACCAAATCTTACCGCATAGTACATCTGAATCCATATACTTCCTAGCGGCACGCTACCCCAGATAGTTCTCGCCAGGTACACATTCCCTCTTCAGAGTTACTTATATTGTGTTTGTGCGCTTTGCTATATCTTCCGATTTCTCTTTCTGATGTCGACTCTTCGAGTCTTATTCTTTATTTAATTTGCTCTCCATTTTTCTCCCTGTTGTTTGAGCTGACGGTAACAACTTTTTAGGTTGCATATAGTTTCAGTTTACTTTAATGTGACAATCAATTTATGCATACTTTTTGTTTGGTTAACAAATTTATGATTTTTTTTACACATTTATGATTGATTGTGCTTTTATAAAACAAATCGGTAATTCCAATTTTGACAATTTGTTTATGACCTTTGGTTGCTTCTCACATTACTATGACTCTGACAATGAGCAAGAAGAAGGGCATGATTCAAGATCATTTCAATTTTAAAATCTAGGATCATCGTGATCTTGGCCAACCTCATCGGTAAGCTCCAAATTGAGATTTTTATGTGTTGTGTTATGTCATTTGTCGGGTTGTGTATTTGTTTCACGATTTGGTTGTTTTCTCTGGTATTGATGTTCTATGTGTTTGTCTGTGTGTTCATGTGTGTTTGTCGGGTTGTGTTTGATTTTATTAGTTTTTTGTTTGTTTTTGTTTTGTTTCTAAAGCTTCTTTGATCTTTATTTTAACATGGTTGAAGCTACGTACAATTAAGCTCAATTGGCATTTGTATGAGTATTTAAAGCTTCGTTCAGTTGCTCGGGTAAGGTTAAATTCTTCTTATAGAATAGTTCAGGTTTTGTTCATTTTTTATATGGTTAAAGAACAATTTGTCTGTCTTGGTATTTATAAGTTTTAAAGGATAACCACCATGAATTAATGATTATTTTTTTCCATCATTTCTTTGTTCCAATTTTCAATTGTCAATTGTTATTGTATATATTTTAAGAATTGAAATAACCCTATAGTCTTTTTTTTTTTTTTTTTTTTTTGTAGCTCTCTATATGAGAGTATTGGTAAGTGGCCATATCATGTAAGGAGTTCTCCTAAAAAGTTTTAATTTAAGAGCTTGCAGTCCTTTTGTTGCTATGTCTTAACAAGAGCCTTTAATATTTGGTAAGTTTATGAAAAAGCAACGAATATTATGTACGATGAGCTTAGTAGCTATTTAAGTTCAGTTTCCGCACTATATTTACTGTGAGAATCCATATTTTCTTAATCAGAAACAGAATTTAACAGTTTTGTATTGGATTCTATTCGATTTCATTAAATTTTTACGCTGTATTGATGTTTTGTTTCATTTGAATGCTCATTTTCTTTCAGTTTTGTATTATAATTGTGTTAGAATCCTTTATGTGAAGAAAAATTAGACATCACTCTACCTCTGTTTGTTTATAGTTCTTGCAATTTATTTTCTGCGGGCATTCATATTATATCGATCAATCATATTTTTAGAGTTTTGCAACGATATTAGATTCAATTTTACTAAATTTATGTGGTCTATTGCTGTTTTGTTTCATCATAATACTCATTTTTGTCTATTTTTTATTCTAATGTTTAAATGTTGGATATGAAGCATAGTTAGATGTCAGTCTATCAATGGCCGTTTTTAGTTTCTGCCGTTTATTTTTTGCTAGGATTCATATATTTTTGTATCTTTAACAGAATTTTCAATTTCAGCTGTAAAATCAAATCCAGTTTCATTGATTTTATAGTTACTAATTTTTATGTTTCATCTCAATGCTCATCTTTATGGTTTTTGTGTGTATTGATGATGGATAGGAAGCAATTATACATCAGTTTGTCCCTAACTGTTTTCAGTTCTTGCATTACAATTTATGTAAGGTTCTATATTTTCTATCATTAAAATTATGTTTTAGTTATACAAATTTAGATATGTTTTCACCAATTTTTGTGTGGGGCATTGATGTTTTGTTTCATCTTAAATCTCAAATTTACTTGGATTGATATATTATTTTGGGTTTATATAATTTAAGATAATATCACATCATTTACATGTACACACACATATAATGATTGTTTCAGTAAAAAGTATGATTTATGTGCAATGTTTGGTGTTAAGAAATTATTATGGGAGAAGGTACAATGCTTTTAAATTTTGATAATGCTTAACAGTTAATAAAAAAAGCTTATTAGGCGTACATATTAATTCTTGCAAAATGATTGAGAAATAGTATTAATTAATTGAAGAACACTATTCCATTAATTAATTAAGTGAATGAGCGACTAATTGATTATAGATGAAATAGTGTTCACAATTCACCAACTTAAGTTTTTCAAAGTGATTATAGTTTGAGATAAGACCGTCCATCTTTGCATTTTGTTTGTCCATTTTTGATGCCCCGTTTGACTATCACCACCACGAAAAAGCTTAAAAAGAAAAATGTTACTCCTTCAATTCAGATTTAACAAGGGTTCATATCCCTGGAAATGAGTAATATGTGTATTTCATGGAATTTCACCCAAACAACCAAATTGAAGACTTCAATAGAGAAATGTGTTACATGCATAGAAGATGATTCGGTTCCTCTTCAATTTTTCGTGATCATACAATAAGATTTAAACATTATAAGCTACAAAGTCGACATTTTTTTTTCTAGCACCACATTCAAATGCAACTTTATATTGTGTAATAATGGCATACACAAATCAAAACAGTACACCCAGAAAAAACTGTAATCACGTACATTCAAATTTAACAAAATTAGATGAAAATTAAATCAAATTGTAATTACATTCAAATTGCACATAAAAGATTGTAACTAAATTGAAATTGCTCAAAATCACATGAAAATCAAACCTGCATAAGGAGACATTGATGATCACTTCAACCAGTAACCTTCAACAACTGCAAACAACGTAAATTTCAAAATAAAAACCAAGAACAATATTTTGAGCTATAGAATTTAGCAATTTAAGTTAGAAAGATAATGACGGTAGGGCGGCGGAGGTTGTTGACGTGAGTGGAGACTTCAAAGCGAGAGAACAGATTGTGATTTTTAGGAAAATGGATTTAGGATGAGTTTGAATATGATCGATACTATGGTCCAAAATCAAGACTTCTTCATCATGCTCTGCTTCTCCGTTTCCAAATTCGTCATTAGCGATGAACGGCTGAGCTCGAGGATTGTGAAAGAACGGCGAGGCTCGAGGACGAATACAAGGGCTGTTATCTAAGTACAAAATGATGTCGTTTTAAGCCGCATACAACAAACTGATCCATGTTACAAAAATACCCTTCTTGAAAGGTATTCTAAGAGACAAATTAGAAGAAAAATGTATGTTAACTAATAATTAATAATTACTCATCAATCATTAAATATATCAAGTATAGTGTAAAAATAAATATCAATTAACTAAAACAAATGGACAAGTCGGGACCCGGGCACCGCCGGGTTACAAAGCTAGTTCTACAAAGTTCTAGAGGCTGACACATCAGCACCCTTTATATTTATAATTAAATAGATAGATATTATAGTATTGTGATACTATTGTATTGAGGCCATGATCTATTAATCTGGTTTCATCAATTCACATCTAGCTAGATTTTTGTCAATAATCAATCTAACAAAAAGTATGTAAACACCTCTTACAATTGTTGCACACAAAGTTTGTTACTGATAATAAATCTTAATACATTGTGCTTATTAAATTCAATAAACTTGCATTGTGAAGCATTCTATGAGACAATATATGACCTCAAGTTCATTGAATTGATGCTAAGACATGAGGTGAGCCGAGATAAATAAGCAACTAAATGTAGAGAAAACAAAGATTAAAGAGAACTCAATTGAAAATTTAGGGTATGAAAATCAAGTTCTAAATTTACAAATTCTGATAAATTTAGAACTCGATTTAGAGAAATCACATTTGATAAATGTAACAATATAAAACTAAAAATTTGGGTTTCTTAGAGTCATTGAAATAATTATATGATGCACGCAACAAATAATATATATACCTTGTCAATTTAAGTGAGGGTTATAGGATAAAATCACAAACAATGTGTGAAGGTGTGCCCCCTTTCCCATAGGGCCTTCCTTTTTTTGTGGTGCGTTGTCCATGTCAAAGACCAAATAATCAGTATGTACTTGATCCAACAAGTTAATTCTTAAAGCAAAGTGAAGTTAAAAGTATAATGTCAAAAGGTTAAAAGAGCAAGAAAACAACACTCTCACAAATACTTGTACAAATAATCGCCACTAACCTCACATAGAAAACAAAAATATAGAAAACAATGAATGATAAAACCAACTGAGTTGAGGTCACAGAAAAAAAAAACAATGAATGAGAGATGCATATTGTAAAAAATTCTGGAGATATATATATCTTGTACGTGAGAAAGAGAAAACTATGAGAAAAACTGTAAAAAAAAAAACTGTTTTTAATCATGAAGAAGATATAACTTTAAATAAAATAAAAAACTAAAACAATGAATAATAGATGCATATTGTAAAAAAACCCGGAGACATATCTTGAGGGAAAAAGAAAACTATGAAAAAAGAATCAGTATAAAAACTGTTTGTAGTCATGATCAAGAAGAGATAACTGTTAAAAAAAACTGTAGTCATGATCAATAAGAAAAACTATTTATTTTTATGATGAATAAATAAAAATATTTCAGAAAAAGAAAAATTAGTAGACTAATTATAATTAATAAAAGAAAAAAATTGTTGTAAATTACAAGAAAGTGACACGTGTCCAGCATGGGTGCTGGTTTATATATAGATATAGATTTCAACAAAAAAAAATAACAATATACATTTTTATTGTGATACAAAAATAATCAAACAAACATTAGTATGGATTTTCTGCTAGAATTAAATTTATTCCGAAGTGTTGCCAAACGCTACCAAACGCTTTACATGGAATGATCATTCAGGCTGTAATAGCATTCTGGGTGGAATGCTCATTTCATTTCATTCCATTACAGTGTACCAAACGTAGCCTAAAGGTTACCAATGGCATTTTAGTTCTGAGTGGAACCCCACAACCTTCAACTATGCCTCCTGGATCAAACACCACCATGAAACCCCTTGATTTTGATACTTGAAAACATCCCTGCATTTGAACAAGCTAAACAATTTAATATGCCCTGCATCTTGATATTTTCCCATATTGCAAGCCCTTTCATCAAACACCTGATATGGACCTTGCATTTTGCCATGACTGTTGACAATGTGCATCTTTTGAATAACTCTTTGTAACATTACTCATTCACAACAATTAGACTTCCTTTTTCCAATTTCTTTATTCTCAAACAATGACCAACAATGGTGCCGATTCCAGTTGGCCAATCAACAATAACATAAGGTTGTATAAGATAAGTCTGGAATTGTAAACAATTAAGAAGACGTGATAACTCAATTTTGATACTCAAAGTTGTCTCTGTCACTTCTCTAGCCAATTTTAGTGCATCAAGCAACTCTTCCCCATGGTTAGAAACAATTGAATCAATGATTTTACCTTGGCGTGTTTTCCCGAACACCTTCCACGCACTTAAAGTTTCTCCAAATGGTTCTATTGTCTTGTAGAGGCTTGCTTTGTCATTACCTTATTCCACCACAACCTCCCACCTTTGTTTAAGAACAAGCGAATCACTTACAAAACTTTTCAATTTTCCATAAAATACTGGACGAGCACTATCCACTTCTATTCCCGGATCATAAGTTTGCCTTGTTGGCGCCTCAATTTTGCCAAGAAAATTATTCCCTGATATTTTATCAAACATATACAGTACATGAAGTGTTTCATCCTTGTGGTCTTGAATAACAATTTTTGGCACATCATTTGGTGACATTTAATCATACATCTGATGTGCATTGTCTTCCTCACCATCATGAGTCCCAAACTCTGTTTCAATAGCTCCACAAAATTCATACTCAGCTCCTTGGAACATTTCATCGAACACTTGGAGTGCAACTTGAGCCTAATCCTCAAGCTCCAATTTTTCAGTTTCTTCCTCTAACATATAATTTCCAACTCTTTGAGGCAATTCGTCAACCTCCTTTAGCTTCAATAATTCAACATTTTCTTTCACAACAAAAGGCTCGATTCTTTGTGGCATTTCGTCGAGCACCTCATGTGCATCCTTTGTCCTTAGAGTTAAGCTATCACAATCAACCTCTTGTTGCAGCTCTGCTATATCTAATTTTTGGAAGCTGCAGTTAGTTGATTCAAAATCCTCCCTCACCGGAGGCAGTGGAATTCCTCTCGGAATCATCAGTTCCTTCAACAAAGCTATAACCTCATCAAATTTACTATTACTCTCGACATACATGCTCTCAACTGACAATCTCAATCTTGCTTGTTGATTTCTACTAACACCCACGGTCGGGAATCGAGTAGGCTCTGATAAAACTTGATATGAGTCAAATTGCTCAATCAGATTTTACAAGCATAAAATTAAGAGAATTGATAAAATAGGCAACTTTGGGAATAAGATGAGAAAGAATGGTGCTGTGCACCTAAGGTAGAAGAGAGGAAGATAGACAAAGAGGAACAGAGAGAGAGACTTCATTTCATTGATACGGAATTGATTAACCCTTTTACAATTCTAGGTTGCTGCAAGATCGGTTAATTCAACTGTGTGAGTGGGATGAACTCTCAGAACGATTTTCACTAAACTATCTTTGGTGATGATAGTGTAAGAGATCACTTTGGTACAGTTAGGTGCCAAAAGCCTAGGCTAGAGAAGAGACCACTAGCCCTCAATGTACAAGTATATAAATAAACACTTGACTTGCGGATACTATAC
>JAYMTJ010000212.1:0-13554 GCA_036897525.1 Pelargonium x hortorum | reverse complement strand
CTTATTTAATTACACAATTACAGATTAATAATTATATATCTAAATTTATTAACTGAATTTCAAATTTAAATTACAAATTGATTTTTAAAAAGAAAAAATGGAAAATTGATGGCCAGACGTCGGCGCCGATGGGGCTTAACGTCAACCCAAGTGACGTTAAGCCTCTTTAAAAGAAAAAAAAAATCAAAAAGGGCCATTTTTTTAGTTAAACCATTACTAGGGCCACTTCCTTAGTTTAAAGCCTCAAATGGGCCAAAACCCACGAAAACCCCAGTTTAAACACCACTAATGAAATCTCATTCCCAAACTAAACCCAAACCCTACACAAATTTTTAATCAATCTCACAAATGATTACCAATTTCGTGTTTGTTACAATACCATGAAGCACCGTGCTATGCTAACATGAAAGTAGGATTTAAGGTCGGATCAGACGTCACATAACTTCAACAAAATAAAAAAAAAAAAACATGCATGAGATAACATTAACCAATCTGCTATAGATGAAAGGTTGATTCCCAAGTGCGAAGGAAATTTTGAGATTACAATACTTCAAACATCAAAGCATAAAATAACGCTAGTCCTACGTTATCAAGCTCCTCTCCAAGCACTTGATCAAAATGCTAGTTGTGTCTCACCAAAGATAAACATTCAGGGATATAATGAATTAATGACCTACCATTCTACACATGGAATTGGAGCCCACAAGAGCATAGTTAGTATATTTACAATATTGGAGACCCTTAAGAGTCCAAAGAAAAGGCTGAGATCTGCAAAAGAATTTTTTAACACTCTGACTATTTACTCTCTTAGTTCTATGATATCAGGTCCCGATTGATGTTTCCACAATGGATTCAATGCTGTCCAGTAAGCGTCCGCGAGTGTCAGGAGAACTGATTATCTGACTAAAAAATGTTGAAATAACTACCACTTTCTCCTTCGCTCTTCCCACTGCTTTTATTCCGGTTTTTATAGTCTCCTCCATGTATAAGCATTTTTGAAGCAGATTGAGTCCAATAGGGGGAGGAGGGGGAAATACAATACAAGGTACAGACTAATTCTGAGTCAAACTTCAGTGGCAGAGTGTCTCTCCACAATTTACCCACTGCACAAAGCTATCTGAATATTCCTCGAGGACATTGGAATTCCGTGCACCACCATAGGATAATTCTGCAACCGTCTGCTCTCTAACCTAAGAATGTAACACAGAAAATGGAGGTTATGTTGTCTCAAAATTAATGTAATAAAAGTTGAATTGCTATTATAGATTTCAATTTTTAGTTGTTCATCATGACTTTCAGCTTCTTTTCCTATACATTGTTTTTTCTTTTGCTGAATATGATATACTGCATCCTCCATATACAGAAAATCCACAAAATGTCTAAGTACTCTACAATATTTTTGACCATGTGCAACATCAGGCTTGATGGGACACCTTCAGATGAGATTCATCTCTTTCAGATATTCTCTTACAATCTTAAACATTTACTCAATTTTTAGTTTTGTAAAATAAAAAGTGGCAGCTGAAAGCATGAGGCTCCTCCTCTCATTATGGAGCTAGGATGGGTCACTTCTATACAGTCTGACTACTGCATTTGCTGGAAGGCTATTTACCTAATTCAAACCTGAGATATCAAGGCCGCAAGGCATACCTTACCATTGCATCAAGGATTACCCTATTAACAGCGATATAATTTCTCAATAAAAAAAGCAATAGGCACTAACCCTCAGGCTGGATCCCGTTTCACTTGTCGATGGGGTTATCCCATTGATTACATTTTCAGAAGACAATCCAGGAGAGTTTATAAGCATGGACGACCTGAAAACATTAGAACGTTCAACAAGATTAGTACAGTTCACTTCACCCTAGAGTTCATATCCATCATTGAAATCGGAAGACTAAACACAAGTCAATTACTCAACTAATACAGTTGATTTACCACCAAAAATACGGAAAGAAACTGATCAACTTTTCCAGTAATGATTCACATACCCAAGACAACCCAACTCAATGCACAACTCTACCGCTCAATGAAAAATAGAAAGATAATTCTTGAACTAACAGTTTTTTTTTTTTTTTTTTGCTCAGCAGAACTAACAGTTTCATCTGCTTGGAGGGACAAGTTTCACTATGCAGGTTAATACCACCTCACTACGAAGAGCTCATCTACTTTACCTCTCATACGGCTCTTCTTCACATGAATTTCCAGAAGAAGACAGCCAGTCCAGATCAAGAAAGTTTGAGCAACTCAATTGATCTCCAGGTTCAAATAAGTGCATAAGATCACTTTGCGTGTCCTCGAAAAGCTGCCTATGAGGCATAGTGGGAGTATACCTGCATTTTAGAAAAATCAACAGCAGAAGCCAGTGTCAGATACAATATCATATGGGACATCAGTATGTATTCAAAGAACCAAGTCATCCAGTATATGATCCATTCATTAATAAAGACATGACTATAACAAGTAAAATCGCAATTTAACAATGACAACTTATAAGAACGTAGCATGTACAACTGGTGCTTTAAACCATAGACACAAGTTACAAGACTCAAGGTTCTTAACATGGCATCACAGAACCCCACCAAAAACTAAACAGCTTTTTGCTATCAAAAAGTAAGGAAATTTTCCTCCGCAATCCATTTTGGGAAAATACATCTAGAAATATCACTTAGTAACTATAATTATTTGTACAACAATATTAGTTTATCATTGAAAATGTTAACAAAAAATAGATGCTGAAGAAATCTATAATGATCTAAATCTAATGAGCTTATAGAGAAGAGTCTGCCCGTGTTCAAAATTGACCCCTGTACGATGAGCAAGAGCTGGAAACAAATTGCAAAATACTTTTAAATTTCCAAACCAAAAACTTAAGCAGCTAGGTGGAAGGGCCCAACTAATATTAAACACCACACATTCGATTAACTTTGATATTTACCCTTACAGTGGGTTCAGTGCGTTGTGGGAACAGAGAAGTGAGAAATTTTCTGAGTTTGTTCATCAATCACAAGTCCTATTAATAGATGACCTAACAAAACTCCAAAAAACCAAAGCCCTTATTTACATCAGCACTAAAATACAGCAAGATGTACATAGCATCATCAATTTTACATGCCAATTGCCAAGCACATTTACCACATCTTGATTTTATACTCCCCTTCAAGCAAATATGTCATATGCACCCAGACAAGATCTCTAGGTCAATGTGCAATTGATTTATAAATGCTTGGTTGTTTCATGAAAAACAAGGAATGGATGCTATATATAATGCTGCTTGATAATCACATATAAACTTCATTTGTATGACCACAACAAACTACAATGCATGGAGCATTTTTTTAACCATATAGGTCCACAAGTTGCCCAAGTCGCCGCATAATTCTGCTTCGGCACTAGATCTGGCAACATCCTGCTTTGGGATTTGGTTGAAAGATATACCCAATCTTTATCTGACAACCCAATCACTTGAGTATTATATCCTTCATATTCATAAGGTAATGATTAGTCTAGAGCTCCTTTAATTTGCCTAAAATGTGAACCATAATGTCCAAATGATTTTCATATTGACTAAAGGAATTGGCTCACAACACTCACAACAAAGAAAATGTCTGATCAAGTAATAATAAGGCAGTTCAACTTTTCAATAAGTTAGCGGTATTGATAGTATAGTCCAGCATTTTGGTTTCTTCAAGAATACGAAAAGCATATTTGCACTAAAAGATGATAATACCACTATTTGATTGAGCAACCTCAAATCCAAGGAAATATTTGAGTCAATCCAAATCCTTAGTATGAAAGTGAATAAAGAAGAGCTTTTTCAAGTGATACATATCATCTTGATCATCTTTTATAATTACCTCTTATAATCATGATATCATCTACATAAAAAATAAGGTTTGTAAATTGCCATTCGATGTGTGGTTAAAGAAACCCTCCTGGTTTGCCTCCCTCTTAGCCTATGAAGCACCGACACTCCCGAAGCTGAGTGTTGAGGTCAGACACGCATCTAACACGCCGACATGTGTCTGACATGCAAATTGTGATTAGAAAATTAACCGAACAAAAATATTTCCGACAAGTTACTGATACGCGAATAGCGTTTGTGATTCAGTTTTTTTCACACAAAAAAATAAATAAATACTCCATCCACTCAAAACGAGTGTTTTGTTTGTCTTGCATGTTTGTCCCAAAATGAGTGTCATTTTTCCCTTTATAGAAAGCTAGTTATGTACGAAATTGCTATAGTATCATTATAATAATTTAGTTAGTATGAATTTATTACAACACGTCCTTGAGATTACAATTGGATATATACAACACTAACTAACTTCTCTTTAAATAATAATAATAAATAATAAAACTTATTTGGGGACGGTGGGAGTATTATTAATAAATAAATTAAAAAAAAAACTACCTACCTCTTTAGAGAGCCAAGATGGCCATTCTCACAGTTGCAATCACCGACAACTGCAACCCACTATTTCCATCTTTTTTACCTGATTTCTTCACCATTTTTCAGAATCACAGATCAGGTCTGGTACGCTCTTTTTTCACTTGGCCTGCTTCTGACCTCTTCACCAGTTTCAGAATCACAGTTCAGGTAAGTCGAACCCTTTCTCCGCTGCTGCTGCTGCTTCCCGTGTTTCTTATTCTTTTTCTAGTGATTTGAACATGGGCTAGTAATAAGTGTTTAGGTCATAGACATGGGCTATAGGTGTGAGCTATGATGCAGTTAGTGGGTTAGTGGGCTCATAATTTTTGTGTTCATGGGTTATTGTGTTTGGTTATAAGAATGGGTTGTATATTTATGTAAGATTTTGTTAGCTAAAGGCTCATAAGCCCATTTATAAAATTATTCTCTTGTTATTTTTTGGTTTTGGCGTTTTGCTAAATGAAAATTTACAAATACATGTAAGGTAAAATACATGTATAATATATCTTTTTTGAAAACGGCAAATCATGTCGCATGTCGGTATCGGTACAGCATAGCTACTGGCCATACCAATTGTTGAGCAATTGTGCTAAAACTTCTAAATTATACTGATGTTGACTATTGGAGACCGACATATGTGGTCGAATACTTTTGAGGGATCCTGAAAACAAATGGCCTAGTTCAATAGGTACCAAACATAAACATCGAATTCTAGAGAGGATTAAGCTTGATACCATGTTGATAAACTGAAAAGTGGAAGAATATCTTGTAGTATAGTCATTTGATTACCAGTCCAATTTATACATAATCTAGGCTATCCACAAACAAATTTCTAATATAAATGAGTATCAACTTACAGCAAGATGTCAACTCAACATTATCAACTCTACATGTTAAACACATTTAGCACACGTTGATTCTAATACTAACACACAAACAACAAATAAACAGAGATAACAACACCAGAAGGCCAGGATGCATAACCAAGCCTGCTTTCATTGGATGCTAAGTTCCCTAACCCAAAAGCTTAAACTACTACTACTAGGTTGAAAAACCCAACTAGTATTTGAAGCAGCCTCAACTAATATTTACAGACAGTGCTTACATAACAATTGAATATTTGAAATTGAGTATCTTGTTGTGTGCATGGGTCTCAGAGTGATAGAGAGGAGGTTTTCTGACTGCAAATGAAGTTGGTCCCTTCAACTTGCATTGCTATTTTATTGAGTTAGTTAGTTCGAATTGATTATCAATTGGATGAGGAAGCAAAATCTAGCACTGGGCATAATTCAATCACAAAAGTTTATCATAATGCACTTAAGAACTATCATTACATGTTTGGAACAAACTCTATTAATTGTATAATTTAAGTAAATGACAAATGCCCTCTATAATGCTTGCCATGTTCTAAATGGTCATAGCACAAGGTATAAGAAGTTCATTGGATTTCATTGGAGGCTAATGCATGAGATAGCATAAACTATACACGCATATAGACTAATCTTACAACATTTCATACCAAACTCCAAGGTTATTGTTGAGGGCATATGAGGACTTCAGTAAAATGAGATGCAGATAGACAAATGGAGCAAAACACAAGTAATCTGAGACAAAGGAAAAGTATAAATACCTTGAAAATGCTATATCACTTTCAGAAGTTGATGCATGATCAGGTGATAATTCTGAAAGAGCACTGCTTCCTACCTGTGATTGATCAGGCAAAACTGAGTAAGGAAAATTCCCTTGCTTGACATTTCTGGCGGACGGTGTGAGACTCTCATGAAGAACATTTCCATCTGAGAAGGATCGCTTGAATGATGACCTAAATTTACAGGACACAGAAAGACAACAAATAAGCTGCAGAAACACCTTCTGTATGTTCATAACACAATAGTAGGACTCAAAACAAAATGTAATACATGCTTTGATTGTGTCCACAAACATTATTTCAGCACAGAGAGATTAAAAGTCCGCCAACCAAATTGAAAGTGCATAATATCTACAAACGTGAAAATCAAGAGTTCAACAAAAGTTATTCTTCTAGAAAAGTTATCCAAGGAAAGTTTTCCAGAACAAGTGGTGCTCATGGAGTTCTGACTCCAAACCTGCTTCACGTTTACTTTATGTTGCACGAACCGATAAGGTGGATCACCTATCTAGATAATACTCTCATAGTATCATTCTTTACCCCCCTCCCCCTGTTTTGGCAAGTTCAATATATCAAGTCATCATTCTATATCAATCCAAGCCTATATAAATAAAACTTCTGGACTATTGTAAATATAGAACATTTTCAAAAGTGGAAATTGAAATGACAGATTAAGATTCAAGAGCTTCTTTCCTGGGCTGGGGATGCAAAACTATAGTTTCCGCATTAGTTGTGGATTTAAAAGTTCAGAAGGTTCTTTCAGTCATCTAAGTACCTCTTATCATCATCAACATTAGTCTGTCCATTTCTCCCTCCATTGTAATGCTGATCTGAATCCAACTCCCAAAGTGCAGGTTTGTCCAGTTGTGGCTGGAAATAACCGAGGAATCTGCTAAAACAAGGTGGAAAATTATTTCTGATAATGCTAATCAAGCTAGCATGATCAAGTGATCAAAATTCCAACTCAAACATAGAAGTCCTATCCATGGAAGACTCATTAAATAATTGCAACACTAACTCACATGTTAATTGCAGCTTGTTTTTCTGCATCCATGTATGCATTGCTGTAGTAGCGTTGAAGAGTTCTGAAGAACTCCTGGGACTGAATTGCAGCTTTCCATTGGCCCCTTCTCTCGGAGAATATCTATACATTATCAGAAGTTGAAAATGTTAACATATGGAAAATCATGATATGGACTACAATAATTGCTTCAATGACCATGGGCATGGAAGATGCTATTCAGGAAAAAACCCAAATCTATTAGACCCCACTCCCTAATTGGTAAGCTGACTTATAAATGCAATTTGCAAAAGTATAATTTCTATTCATTTCACACATAAAATCAGATTTATATAACATGATCTTTACAAAACATAATGATAATGATTAATGAATAAAAAATATGAATCTACATCAGACCACTCTGTTTAGAGATTTCGGAAACCACAACCACTTGCAGGAATACGAACTAAAATTACCTTGTTGTGAGCAGCTGAGCCACCATATTGATGAGCAAGTGTGTCGCCCATTCTCTCATAGTATGCCATTAACTTATCAGCCAAAGGAGCATCAAGGTCTATTTTTGGAGTATTAATGAGTCCTAAAGCATGAAGCTGGTGTCCAAGAGCAGTCAATCCATATGCATACTGTGCAACATTTGTCCGATCCAGGCAGTCTATGCAATTTGTTCGGAGCACCCCCCTCTGGAACATGGGAGGCTTGACAAAATGATTGTCTTTAGAAACATCATTACCTCCACTAACTTTTATCTCCGAGTTATCAGCATCCTCGTTATCATTGTTGCATTGACTTTGAAGAGATGAGTTGGCGTTATCAGCATACCTACATCATATATTATATGCCATTTTCAGATGGGTAGCATCAACAAACGGAATTGTAGTGCTATTTTACCCTTCTTATCATAAGAATACATTAGTATTAGAATATAAGAAGTTTCACCCACAACCCATGGATCCGCAGATGCAAGTAGCCAACTCTTGCAATTTCATATCCTTTTAATTTTTAATTAAATAATTGATAAAATATCCATATCATTTGCAAACAATTCAATGACATCTAAAACAGAAAAATAATAATAATAATAACAATAAACATGTCAAGGTAAAACACAAATAATTTCTTAATAAGGTTGACATTATAAAAACAAAATTTTGCAGCAATTTACTTCCCTCACAATCAAAAGGCAGATGTACAGATAAGAGACAAAATGGTACATAGAGACATGTTAATGGACCACATCAAATGATTTACAGGAACACTGGGTTTCTCCAAATCTTCTTGAATCACATACATCACGACAAAGAGATTTATTAAGCAAACATAACTGAAAACATAAATAAATAGACTAAACGACAATTAGAAATAAATTATGGAATCTTAAATTCTTTCTACAAGACAGAGAGAAAGGAAAGTGCAAGGTAATGGCAAATATTATGTCTGAAACCTTTCAGCGTGTGCCAAGATTCATATTAAAATAATATCGCACAAATAAATAAAATAGCTATCAAAATGTGATGAACAAACTTACTCGGAGGAAGGACACTTCATTAATCCCTCAGGTTCTAATGCCGGAGTTACTTGACAATAAAAGAAACCTGTTAGCGTTAGCGCGTGAGCAGCCATTTTGCCAAGGAGTAGCAAGACACTTGTGGCTTTTCTGGCACTAAGAAACAAATATAGAGGAAATATATCAAGCCCTTGGCACAAAGAAACAAATTTCCAAATTTAGCTTAAGTAATTACAAAAAATGTCCATGTAGCTGAATTAATATGTACCTTCGACAATGTTTATGTAGATCCCAATGAAGGAACCTAAGACGATTCTCCTCTGATAAATCTTTATTAATAAAATCAATTGCGTTAGCAAATTCAGCACGAAGAATGGACTCACGTGGCCTCTTCTCCTGTGTCTGTTGATCAAAAAAAAAATACTTATGATGGTTTATGCCCAAAGACCAAGGGTTGTTCACATTTTCTTTATAACTCAAAAGTTCTTTTGATTTGATTATAACCATTCTACTGAAAATTAGTGAAACTTGTTTGCACTTTTATGCCCAAAATATCGTCTATATACCATTCCATAGTATTAGATTAAACTGAATATTTAACCGAAAAACTAACTTCAGCTTACTACCCACCAATATCCCCTTTACTCTTTGCATGATTACATGCAATGCATGCACATACAGCAAGTGGTTGGATTCTCGTAGTACTATTACAAAAGACTTCATTGTTTGCCAATCCTCTAGTAACATATCACAAACAATTATAAATAATAAATCAAATATATAATGGGGATATAATGAATGATGAATCATGTGGTAAAAGCATCGAGCACAAATACAACTATGAAACCCACCTTAATCAAGTTCCAAATAATTATAGGATTTCCATATCTCTTGACAAGATTTTCGAAATGAAGTCTGGTGGCTTCATAATTTGGGTCCTTCTTTAACACTGTAAAAGACAAAATGTTAGATAGATATACATCAATCTTAAATGCTACAGTGTCTAAAAGGACATACATATTATATCTGGTTTTATATTCAAACGCGAAGTTTCTTGGGACCAGAAAAGTGGGATTGAGCCACGGTTCTGAACAACAGAACTTATATGCACGGGACCTTCAGGAACATCTTCAAAAACAATCTGCTCTGTCTCCACGTCATTAGCTACTCTACCCTTCTCATTTACACCTCGTTTCAAATATCTAAACATAAAGAAGCAATAAGTGAAACTGAAGGAAGTTAGTTGATTTTGACCATATTATGTAATAATATTGAGGTAAATTTGGGAATGCATACTGAAGTTCGCCTCAGAAAAGAATCGGGCAATTATTTATTAACTCATACAATATGGAATGTTTGATCCTGCTATAGAAATACATAAAGCCCTACCTCCTTCCCAAAATAAGTGTCCATTTCCTCTTCTTTTTTGTTTTGTTGTTGCAAAAATTAAGGATAAATCAGTACTTAACTTATCCTCACGTTCCTCCACATGGCTCTGCTGTAACAAACTCAAGTGGTTCTTACTAACTTATCTTAGGGATATTATAGGTAATTCATGCATAACTAATTAAAAAAGAAAGTACACACTCAATTTGATACAGTTTTTTTAGAGATAGTAGACACTCATTCTAGGAGGTAGTATCATAAATAACATAAGAATTATAGTTCATCAAACTGTAAGGACAATAGAATAGAGTAAAATGATGAATTTCATACAAATCTTACAAGCATGTTTACAATTATATGCCCATGTTTCTTCATATAACTATAATTATAACTACAGTTCAAAATCATTAACAGAAAGGAAGGAAATGTAACTTTTTTCACAGAAAATTGCAACCTTGAGAACAGTCTTACAGGGGAAGTATGCCTGCATCCTTACCTGGTACCAGCATAATGACGTGATCGCCTTGCAATAAGGGTCAATTTGAAATCTCTTCCTGACTCGGACAGAGTGGCCTAGTTCCAAACGGCATTTAGTAATCAGTGAGACATCAAATTACAGAGCTTCCAAATAATAAAAAAGATTATCTATACTGTTGAAAAGACAACTTTATAATAGAATAGAGAAAAGAGCCCTCCATAAGTTCCTATGGACGAACGACGAAGTAAACCAACAGCAACAATTATCAATTAAATTGATAACTTTTCAATTAATATGATCTACCTATATCTAAAGACCTGTAACGATTAAAGAAGAAAGAAAAGTTGTGCACAAAATTACAAATTCAGATTTGATTCCTTTACCCTACAAGTATAAATCTGATTATTTATGTCAACGCATTTATCACCATCCATTGCTCACCTGTTTGAAGAAACCATACACCAATGCAACAGTCCAAACTGTATTCTGGAGATGGTTCCGGATACCTCGAGTCAAGAACTCATTCCAGACAAACATGGTCTCATAGACAACATGTCCTGTTTGATTATCACACAAATTTCTTTGAAGACTGCGCATAATATGGTACGAGTAGCTGAAAAAGAAGTCCTTCGTAAGATCCACCGTGCAAAGAAGCTTCTTGTATCTAAAAAAACCAATGAAAGGAAGAAACAAGTTATAGGTTCAATTTTGCAAAATATAAAAGGGAACAAAGTGTCTCTCTACTTAAATTGTGTAGTGCCCCTCATAAGTAGTGTACCACTGACGAAATACAGTTACATGCAAAATGGATAAAACACCTGTTCTCATAGTTGGAATCAGTGATGTTGGACAGAATAGAAGAATTTGGAAGTGGAATCATCTCACACTTGGAGACTGCATATACATTATGACCACAAATTTCACCAATCCGCCTTCTTTTTGTGATAAGCAACATATAATAAGGACCCAAAAACTTGATAAATCCTACAAACAGAGAACCACAATGAGCTTGATGATAAGACTACTGGTTTCCTCTGTTGCAACGAAAATGATGGGAATATAGGCACGCATACCAACAATTCCATAACATGTGGTAACAAATTTTAGTCCACCTGTTGACTTGTTTCCTTCGTTTATCCGCCTCAACAGATCAGAACATTCCCTCTCTGTATATGTGGTAGAATCTTCCCGGATGTTTAGCTCAGAAGGATCCAGCCGGTCAATCTTTAGCACTCTCCAATATGTTCTACTCTTGTTCCTTCCAATCAGGTAAAATTTCTGTAGCATTGCAAACAATGGGTAAGTGTCGATCAAAGATACATATGCATAATTTTTGCAAAGCACAGTCAACAATTATAAGGATGAATTATGCTTCTCACGTAGTGTTTATAACTCTTTAATGTGTATACTCTATTGATGGAACAGGTATATGTAATGAAGAAAAGATGATTCCTACAAAACCATGCATGCAAGAGCGAGAGAGAGTATGATGAGCACACCCTGTAAGTTAGGTGAAACATTATAGGTTTGATAGATTGCATTCATATGCATGAATACCAATATGAAATACACATATCATCAAACAACAAAAATACTAAGAAATATTTGGGTAGGAACTTCTCCAAAGTATTGTATTCAGGTGTTTTACCAAACCTTGTCCTAAGAACTCCTGTTCTGCAGGTTTAACTCATAGTCTTGTCATTATGGAATCCCAGTATGTAAGTTGAGACTGTAACTCCCCATTGGAATCCAAAAATACTAGACCATTATCTGAACCAAGGAAATTGATAGAGTTGTGTCTCTGTCAATGGCTAGAGCAGACAATTCAAAACTAAGATTATCATCTGTCAAGAATAATATAGTACCCTCCAACACAAGACAACACAACAATAAGCCTACAGATGACCTACCATCACCATTTGTTTCATTGATCAGAAACTCAAATAATAACCCCGGCCCAACAGGAATGCATTACATGACCAGCCATGTTTTTAGCAAATGAAACAATTCTATATGCAAATCGAGGTCCAACTTTCCAACTAGAGCTAGCCCTCATTATACTACAAGTTCCAACCTAACATACTAATTTCCTAGTCACACAAACAGAGCTGAGAAGTAAACTGCCGGCATTACCAATAGAACTAGAAAATGAAATCGAAAACTTTGTTCAACTAAAATCCGAAAAGGACAGAAACACCTTCACTGATCTAAATATCTCAAGATCTTAATTGGATCAAGTAGAGCAAAATCAGAAGAGTACCGATCGAGTCTCGTAGAGCCTGAATTTCTGCATACAGGAGGCGTCGGCCGGACTGGGCGCGTCCTGCACGGAGGACGTCTCGTTGTCCGGCGATTCCATGGCTTGTTGTCAGGTGCCAGAGAGATCCCCGAGCCTCAGGCTCAGGGGAATTATCAGAAGCGCATGCAAAACCCAAACATAAACTTCGAATTCGTCCTGTAAAGCTACTCTATACCCTACAAACACACCCAATCATCTCTCTCTGGACGCTGCACCCTGTTGGCTGCTTCAGATACAACATCTCACCAACAGCTCGACCTTTAACCTCCGCCGCAGCCCCAATTCCAAGTCCAAACCACCAGAAAACAATTGCAGAGATCAAGTAGAAACAAATTGCAGATTGAAGAAGACGCAGTAGGAGGAGGAGGAGAAGAAAAATGGAAGCTTGATATGCAAAAGGAGAAAATAATGGGAGGTTCGAGAATAAAGGTTGAAACCAGTGAGAAAAATATGATTGATGATGTTGTTTGTTGAGCTGTTGTGTTGTGTTGTGTTACTGTTACTTAACTTATTTTTTTATCATTAAAGAAATTAATAAAATTTGCCAGAGCTCAGATCCAAAATAGTACTACTACTAGTAGTAGAGCAAAGCAATTCAAAACCACACCCTCAATCCCCACTCCATCCACACATTATAAATTAGGGATAAAGGTGTTTTTAGTATCTAAACTTTGGCCGGATATTCAATCTAGTACTTAAACTATTATTGTACCTAATCTAGTATCCACACTTTCATTTTCTACCCAATTTAATATCCAAACTTTAATTTTGGACCCAATTAAG
>JAYMTJ010000211.1:0-13603 GCA_036897525.1 Pelargonium x hortorum | reverse complement strand
CCAAAAAAAGAAAATGACAATTTTGTCACACTAAATGAAAATTGTGTGAAAAAGTAATTTGGGGTGTGAAAATAGCTCATCTCTTAAAATAATAAGTGACATTCACACTAAAAAAAAATATAGCAAGTCTTTGATGATTACATTTAGACATCTAAGTTTCAACCATGTGAGGTCCGCTAATGATACGTTGAGATCAAATTCAAATATTTTGACTCATTTTTAGAGCGGCAAAAGTTAGATTTCAAATTCAAAAAGTTTTGTGTCAGACATAATTTTTTTTATTTGGTTATGTTATTATCAGTCGTTCTACATTTTATTTTTAATCTTTGAGTCATATGGTCATTGATACTTCTTGTTGCAGATGTTTTCATGCTTTGGAAGATATTTCACATGTTTTTCAAGGCTGCCATCTAACTTTTTAGGTCTTAGATAGCTTAAAATCCACTATTTTTCATGACAGTCCAGATTTTACATTTTGGTTTTTAAAAAATCTTTTGATTTGCTTTTGGTTATTCTTTACGGTACTCTTTTTGCAAATATTTGTTGGGGGCATTTAGATCAACATGAACAAATGCAATTTCAGTTCTTCTTGTGAACATTCTTGATTAATAACTCACATATATAATTACTTTGTCCCGTTCTTTGAAGTTTTAGCTTTAGCAGATTTACTAAACCCTTTTTAGGCTTCTGGTTCAACTATTAAGTTAAATCTCGGTACCTTACCTTTTGGATCTCCCCTCCTCTTGAGTGGACAAAAATCTACTTAGATGGTTGCTCTTTAGGCAACCTAGGTCTTATTGGTGCTACAGCAGTTGCTAGAAAGTAGAAACCATAGGGGTACGTGAGTTGGTCGGAGACTATTCTTTGGTGAGTTGGGCCGAGCCTTGCTTGGGCGAGTTTTGGACTTTGCGCGTAGACATTAATTTGTTTAGCGGACTCTCTTAAGGCTCCGTTTGGATTGGGAATGAGATTCGGAATCGGAATCGAAATGAGATTCTCATTCTCATTTCCATTCCTTCCATTCTTATGTTTAATTGACAAAATGGATGAAATATTTTTAATCCAAACAAGGGAATGAGAATATGATTCACATTCCGATTCACATCCCCATTTCCAATGCAAACGGAGCCTAAGTGTAGGAAAGTTATGGTTGAAGTGGATGTTATTGTGGAGAACTCTGATTCTAGAGTGCAAGAACTAAGCTTCAAATTTTGAAGATTTCATGTTATTACAGGTTAATAGGCAAGCAAATCACGTGTCGAATTTTATGACCAAATTTGGTTATCCTTCTATCTGCCCTGTAGTTTTATCTTACCCTCGATCGCGTGATTGTTCAAACTTTACTTATGGATGACTATATTCGTATTACAAATCCTCACTCTATCTCTTCAGGCATATATATAATCATTATCAGATAAAAAAGAAGAAGAAGATTATATTAAACCTGCACTTCACTAATTTTAGCCTCAAGCCTGCAACCTCCTGGCATGATAATCAAGTACATAACTCTTTTGTTTTTTGGTAATATGAAATACAACTCTGCCCACATTTCTGAAGTAAGAAGCAGTGTAGGTAAGGAACTTTTAAGCTGTCAACAATCTAAATGTTGAAACATATGTACTTGGGTTTGTAAATTTACCGACAAATTAAACTACGAACTGTTTTGATTGAAACAATAGATACCATGTAGTAATGAGAGCAACAACACCAATGGGTTCCTTAACGACATGAGCACCATTTATCTTTTGACTGCACTTTGTAGACAATTTTCTTGGAATTCTAGTTAGTTGTTAGTTATTGAACTATGTCCAATGATTAATCTTATTAAAGTTCACATAGATAAAGTTTCATGTTTGGTTTTCATTTACTGGTAAGAGACTTAGAGTCTGGAGATGCAAACATATATGAGAGTAATTAATATAAAACTTGTATGTATACTGTAATTAAGACTAAAATATTAACCTTTTAGTTGAGTTGATTGTCCATGTATCAAAACTTCTTATATTTATAAAAACACAATATATCCCACAATGAGCTATATATATATCTATCTTTTTTTTGGTTTCATGTGAGAAAATGTGTTGGAATATATACACATAAATATCTATAATAGTGTTCTCTAATTATACCGGTCTCATACCAAAATGAATGTCATGTTTCTCTTGAATTTCTAAAAGACTCAATTTTCTTTTTGTAACAACTAAAAGACCCATTTTAACAACTAAAAAGGTTAAAGTATTAAAATGATCCTAAACATGAAAGTTCATAAACTAAATTGAGTCTTTTACCTTTATTTTTGTATATTCTTTGAAACCGTAATTAGATTCATGAAATGATAACACATGAATTGATTAAAGAAGAAAATAAACATGTCTTTGTCTCACCTCACTTGCGGGAGCTAAAGCATGATATCATCCTTCATTTTTTTTTCACTATCTCGTGTGAAGAATCAAACAAATGGAATAATATAATTCAAGTTGTGCTTATGAAAAGATGATATTAATTACTCCATCCGTCTTAAAATAAGTGTCAACATTTCTATTTTGAAAAAAATTAAGAATAAGTTAGTTATAGTGGTGAGAGATTGTAACTAACTTTTTATAAGGATATTATTGACAACTCATGCAAAACCAACTTACTAGAAAATAAAATATGACACTTATTTAGGACAAAAATGCAAGTGAAATATGACACTTATTTTGAGACAGAGAGAGTAGTTTATATAGAGAAAGAATGGAGAAATTTTATGAAGGGCAGATAGGATTCTTTCAAAACAATGATTATAATACTACCTCCGTTTCATAATAAGAATAGTGATATAATAGATTTTTGCATGGATTTGTGCGCTTCTGTGTCCTCAGTACTCCTTGGGCATATGTCATGATTCCTTAAGAGCTAATTAATTTGAAAATTTTATGGATTTGTGTGATTCTGCGTTCTCGTACTCGTTGGGCTTAGGAGCTAATTTGAAAATTGTATGGATATGTGTGCTTCTGCATCCTCGTATTAGTTGGGCACATGTCATGATTGATCAGAGCTAATTTGGAAATTAAAGATTTCATGTTACTCACTCCGTCTCAAAATAAGTGTCTTACTTTATTTGAATTTCTGTCTCAAAATAAGTGTGTTGTTTTCTTTTTAATAAGTTAGTTATACATAAATTATCATAAATTATTTTGAGACGGAGGGAGTATAATAAGATTGAGATTATATATATAAAAAGACGCAGATGGTGAAAGACTACTCAATTTATTATGATACTTGTTTGTTAATGTAACTATCAGATTCAGCCATTACATAACACCAATGCTCTCATCATCTAACAATTTCTCCAATAATTCTTCTTCTTCTTCTTGCTGTTTCATAGCCTCTTCTTGTAAGTGATCTCACTATTCTTATCATCTGCCTTTCGTTTTACTGTTTATTTTTCTCTTTTTCCATGTTTTTTAACGTTGGAATCTTGATAAGTATTGGATAACATTTGCTATATATATACTGATGGACATTGGCTACAATGAAAATGAATCTCAATTTAATGCTTAAGTACGAGATTTAACTCTCAGCAGGAGCGAAAGTCAAGTCCAAAATTAGTCTTCCTTCCCCCCGATCTTCACATCGGTTGGAACTCGACATTTTGGCTTCTTGCTCCTGCATCCACTTTTATTAATGTATAGTAATTTCTCATTCTATGCATTATCTGAGAGTTAGTACGTAAGTACTGTTTTATCCTCATCTCGAGTATCAGTAAAACAAGTAATTTTGATGATACTACGAAAAAATGTATTAACATACTTTGAAAAAAGACCGGGAGAACGAGCCTCCCCCGTGTCTCATATGAGCTAACCGAGGCCGAGCCTCACTCAACTTATCACTGCTACTAGCAAGCCTACCCGACTCTGAGTGAGAGTGCTAATAGAGTGCCCCAACCGAAGTCTGCCCCTCAAGCTCTACTCTCCCCCGCCTATTACTCCTCCTCGGAATTTTGGGAGAAGTCCCCTCTATACCCACTCCTCTCCCTCCCGGACCTCCTCCAGGTCCGGCACCATTAATCTCAGCTTAATCTCCTTCATCCACAGGATAGCCACTCCCCCGGCTCTCCGGTTACCTTCAACCGCGAAGCACTAGTCGAAACAGAACCGCTTTCTGAAAACTTCCATCTCCCTCCTTGTCGATTTCGTCTCCATCAAAAACAATAGCACCGGATGGTGCTCTCTGACCAAGTCCCGATCGCCGCCAGAACTGGGTCATTACCAAGTCTCCTACAATTCCATGAAATCACCACCATCCCACTCCGGCGCAACACCTGATCGACTTGCTCCCCCCGTCAACTGAAACCACCCCGCTACCTTCAGATTCACTCCGCAAAAGCACAGAGCCGCCGCTTTACACCACCACACAACCCATTTACTGACTGGGAAAAGCACCTAGGGTTCCAGAGGAAAAAAAAAAAAGATTCAACTTTAGAGCTATTATGGATAAAGTAAACATTATCGGGAAATATATTTGCTTATTCATTCATAGTCGTATTTAGAGGGATTATTAGTAACAATGTGTGGTACAATTAAATTATTCTACTCGACGTGATTTAACTATAAGTTACAGATTATTAATTAATTAATTAAATAAATTACTTGGTATATTAATTCACAAATTTTCCTGTTTTTACAATAAAGTAAGCGTGAAGCACAGTGGATACGTATGGTTACGAGTACTTCTTTTAGAAACATGTATTGAAAGAGAGTGTTTTCAATGTTGGATGCGTATAGAGCATAAATACGCTGAGAATATGAGATTGTGTTTGCGTCATATATAGGCTATGGCCGGGTATGAGTACGTAGAGCTAGCTCTTGTCAATTAAACTTTTAACTCGACCCAAGCCAAAAGTAAAACCACCACAATTCTGTCTCTGTGGTGCATGGTTCCATCTGCTACTGCGCGCTAGTGGTAGTGGACATCCTAATATGATATTTATCCTAACTTTCTCCTCTTCTTTTCATTGATTGGTTTCTTTATTATGTTTTATCAATACCGATTGATCACAATGCTTTTCAACACATATACATATACGTGCATGCATCATATATCGATCAGATCTTATCATAATCATGCATGCAATCTGTAATGTGTTCCTCTCTAGCTTTAGCTAGCAACCTGGTTTATTTGTTTCCTGATTCAATGAAACACGTTACTATATATTAGGACGTTCTTGTCTTGCAGTCTCTCATCTCATTCGTTACTTGAAAAGACGACCACAAAGCAAAAGAAGAGCTTGAAGAATCTTACACACACACAATAGTGTAGCTAGTGTGCCATGCTTTTTGTTGACAATGTATCTTAATTATATATAATTGAGCAGGGACTATAAGGACCATATATACAAATAAAGAAAAGAAGAAAATTGCATGTTTGAATTGATAGATATTTTGTAAGCTAGTAATGTAATGGTGTGGTGGTTCCTGGAAAGAAGTAAATAAGCTAATTAGTGATTTCCATATCACCAACCCACCACCAAAAGAGTTGCACTATGCCTATGCCTATGCCTTGTGGATATCTGGGCCAAATTAAAGCATATCCGATCCTGATCACCTTCTTCTTCTTCTTCTTCGTAATCGTACATACGTACGTACGTGCGTGGCTTAGCTTCCTCTATGTCCACTACGTACCAATTAAGATGAATTTAATTAGTTTGGTCATCAATAATTAACAATTTAACAACATGGTTCACAAAATGATCGTCATCCACCACTGCTTGCTCTCATCATGGTCGTGTGCGCGAGTGTGTTCGCCGTGTGCGCCTATGTGTTCCTTTCTATTACTCCTTCTCTTCTCTACGTATCACTTTCAGATGAGCCTTTATCTTAACAAACACAAATTTTAAGGTTCGGTTGTTTTCTTGATTCGGTACTGATCAGGTATCTGTCACAATATGTGATTGCTACATCACATGAAATTCAAGATTATACGCAATCTATATCTCCTTTTCTCTATGTTTCATTAATTTGTATTTAATCAACTTCGTTAGTGTATTCAAAGTTTGTTACTTTCTGCATTTAATATTGTACATTTATTTTTCTAATGCCATGCACGTATATTGTATCATATATATAAGAGATATACAAGCTAATTTATTATATGAATCATTGTAATTTGTTAATCCGTGCATAAGTAACTTTTTAAAAAAAACAGTACACTTAATTTTGAAACTGCAAGTCTGCAACACAAGTTCATGAAGATACAGAGGTAAATGTACAATACTAATTAGCTTTTATTTAATTTTTCTCGTAATACAAAACGGGCACTTATTTTTGAGACGGACTAAGTATGAAATGGCATAAATAGGAACATGCTTAATTAGTCCCTAATCCATGAATGAGATAAAAATAGTCTTTTATGTAATTAATATATATATACTGCTACTTTGTAGCCAATTAATAGTCTTGCATGCAAAACAGACTCCTTTTTGTTTTTGTTGAATTTTACAGCTTGGAACTTTCTAGTTGTCGTTCTCAATAAGCTAACATAAGCAATTACCTGCAGCTCCAAACTTTGAGAATGTTTACTGCATATTACGTGGCAAGGATCACGTGGCATCCACCGCCACCTGTTTGACAGGTGGCATCCGAGGAGCGCTGTACAGTGTACAATAGTATTTGTAACTGAGGTGGTGGCCACGTGGCATGTTTGGTGTCGACATAATTCTCCTCTAGGGAAGGTCGCCACTTAACACCATTTTTATTTTAACTGATGCCTCAAAGAAGAGAGTTTTAACTTTTAAGCACTGACTAAATAATTAAGCCTCTGTTGGTAATTAGCCAGGCTTTAGTGATTTGTCTAGTGTCCCATTATGGCATAGAAAAAAAAATGGCTGAAAGTATATTTATTAACAAAGTTTTTGTCCAATTATGAAGTGGTGGTGCTTGTTTGTTTGCTGGTGGACCTGACTCAAATTTAGGGGTGAAACTGAAAGCAACAGAGACATTATAAAAGAAACACACACACAGAAATAGAGTCGGTTATCAGATCATACTATAGATTCTGCTCAGCTACTTGATTGCTCAATTGACATATTTTTCATGGCTGGAGGAGCAGAGAGATCAAGAAGACTCAGCAAATCATGTGTTCTTCTTATAGGTACTTCCACTTATGATCATGATCAAATTATATTACTGATTTGTTGTGTTTTGGTACTTTCTAATGATGCATGATCAAATTAAATGTATCAGTGATTGCTGGTATGGAGAGATTTGCATTCAAGGGAGTGGCATCAAATCTAGTTACTTATCTGACAGACATTGTTGGGTTGAGCAATTCTTCAGCAGCCAAGATGGTGAATAGTTGGTATGGTTTCACATCTATTATGCCACTTCTGGTTGCATCCCTAGCTGACTCCTACTGGGATCGTTCCTCCACAATTGTTGCCTCTTCTTTCCTCTATCTTCTGGTCAGTTCCTAGCTATCTCTTCTTTGTTTTTTGGTTGGTTATGTGATTGTGAGTCATCCAATTACTAAAAAAGTATGCAGATCATGCATGATTGTTCCATCTCCATTATGGTTTGGTGGAGCCTGAGTCACTCTTGCTTTATAATGCACAAGCATTATCTAGCTAAATAGTTGGCAACTGATTTGATGGTCAAAATTTTGTTGCCAAATTATGGTGGATCTTGTTTGCTCCTGCATAGAACCATCACCTTTAATAAACAAACTTATGGTGAAATGAAACAAGAATTAGTATGTGACATTGCTGGTCACGAAAGGTGACAGTTATGTCTTTATCTCATTGTTTTTATAATATAGTTTTGATGATTAATCCCATGAGTATTTGTATAATTAGACTGTTTCCATCTTTTGAGTATTTGTATAATTACTTTACTTTGTGTTTCTCATATTCAAGGGGCTTGTGGCACTGACATCAACAGCACTACTATTGTCATGGACACCTTCAGACAAAACAGCAACCTCTTCATTCCTGTTTTGGTCACTCTGTCTGGTTTCACTAGGCCAAGGTGGGTACAACCCTTCCTTGCAAGCCTTCGGGACGGATCAGCTGGAAAGTTGTGAAGAGGAATTGCCTCGTAGCAAAGACGAAAACAAGTCCAGCTGCAAGAAGAGTGTGTTCTTCCAGATGTGGTACTTTGGTGTCTGCACTGGCAGCCTCTTGGGGGTCACAGTCATGTCCTACATCCAAGACACATTTGGTTGGGTCCTAGGATTTGCCATCCCCTCTCTTGCCATGGTCACATCAATTGGATTTTTCTCGTGTGGAACCCGAATTTATGTCTATAAAGAGAGGATGGAAGTTGAGCATAAGCCTACTGATTGCTTAGTTAAAGCCATCAAAGCAGCTGCAGCAAGGCTAAAGAAAGGAGGAATCACCTTACCAAATGAAAAATCTCATGATGGGGAGCTAGAGTAAGATAATGTTCTTAGTACAGCGATGCGTATTGTAACTTGCTTCGAGTTTTGATTGTGTTGTTTGGTTTTTAACTGTAGGCTTCAGGAGAAACCTCTTTGTTGTCGTGATAGTTCGGACAGAGAGAATGAGAGTTTTGCTGAGAAACCAGAAAACAGGAATAACATACTTGCAAATGCTAGAGTAGTGTTGAGGCTTTTGCCTATATGGACAATGCTTCTGATGTTTGCTGTGATCTTTCAACAGCCTGCAACTTTCTTTACTAAACAAGGCATGACAATGGAGAGGACAATAGGTGGAGACTTCAAGATTCCACCCGCGACACTCCAGAGCGCCATTACAATGTCGATAATTCTCCTAATGCCTCTATACGATGTACTTTTCATCCCATTTGCACGGCTCATAACTCGCGAAGAGAAAGGTCTAAATGTGATGCAGAGGATGGGGATCGGGATGTTTCTTTCGATCATATCCATGATTTTTGCTGCTGTTGTTGAAACAAAGAGGCTCAAGATCAGTCATAAAATGGGAGTTCTTGGATCACAACAGACTGTACCTTTGAGCATTTTCTGGTTACTGCCTCAGTACATAATCTTGGGCATTGCTGATATTTTCACAGTTGTTGGGATGCAAGAGTTCTTCTACAATGAAGTTCCTGTTAGAATGCGAACAATGGGGTTTGCTTTGTATACCAGTGTTTTCGGCGTGGGAAGCTTCATGAGTGCCCTGTTAATATCTCTTGTTGAAATATTCACAAGCTCCAGAGGAGGACACGGCTGGTTCTCCGACGACATGACAGAAGCTCGGCTTGACAGATACTATTGGCTGCTGGCAATCTTAAGCATAGTGAGCTTGCTGTTGTATGCAATACTCTGTAAATATCACAAAAGCAGAACTGAAGTGGACATGGAAGATTGTACATGAGATTTTCATTTTGAATTTTGTGAAGCAGCCTTTTGTAATCATGTACATATAATTAGTTGCATATATCAAACTCTATCAGTATCAGAAAGAGAGAAGTTAAGAGAGCTTGACATCCTTAGCTGATATTGAAAGAAAAATAGTACAGAATTAATAAGGCAGAAGGCATTCAAAACAATAAAAGAACTATCAGAAGTTGACATAGCATTCAATATCATCAATCACTTGTTGTAACACAAAACAATGCTTATTGCTGGCTACATATATTACATGGAATACAAACCATGAATGGCTTTGATATCATCAGTCCGCAGCTCCCTCTTAGTGGTTCATGGCATAATGTGACTATTTGGGACTATGTCCTGATCTGGAAACTGTGCTGAAGACCAGGAAGGTGGCCTAAATACACTTCATTTTTGCTTGTTCCAAATGTAGATTTTCAAAGTTTGTAAGAGCCAGATAAGGATGAATCGCCATTGAAGTCGCGTGCAAACTTATCTGAATGTCTGCACATATGCCTTTGTAAGCCTCCTCGAATGTGAAGTAGGAAATTAGTTGCCCATTTCAGGAAGCCTGTGGGCACACAGACCTCAATACTTGAGTCCCAATGTTGATTATGGAGCTCATCATGGTCAAGCTTTGTCCATATCATCATAGGTTAAGCATCTCAGATTGTTAAGAAGATGTTTGAGCTCATGAAGATCAGCCATCTTCTGGACTTCGTTGATTCCTCTGAGACACTGAACGAAGATGGAGCAAGCTGTCATTTCCACATTAACAATCATTACAAGGTAGAGGTAGATAGAATTTAATAATCCTGATGGTACGAGGACAATGTATTCAATCCCCAAAACATTTTCTTTCGGAACTGGCGAGTAGACGTTGCAGCAATTCTTATCTGCGTCAGAATGTGGATGTGAGGATGGAAATGCACTTTCAAAGAAGTTTTTCCTCACAATGAGATTAGGCACTGGATCAAGCTGATACTTTAGACATGTTAAAGCCTTAAAGACACTGAAAAGTGAAAACAACTAGTATAAGAAATTAAGAATACTCACCAATTGTCCCCTAGGGTTACAAGGTAGCAGTAATTTGTTTCCCTTAGATGTCAGACTGCTCCAGGAAAACTTCACTAACACAGCTGGAAATTCATATTTATGTGTCACGTTCGTGTCGTGTTTGAGATCAAATATGTGTTGTATGACCCCACACAAGCATAGCATGTTTATTTGGCCAAATATCGAACAGTAATATGACACGTTTAATAATCGTGTTGGAGTGTTAACTTTACCTAAACAAGAGATGAGGGGAATTGCAATTGATGTTGTTTTTATTCTTTATTTTCACTCTCTTCCTTAAGAGTGATAGATTTTGACGATAGGTGTAGGTAGAGAAAGAGAATACTCCCTCGGTCCCAAAATAAGTGTCCATATTCATATTTTGAGAAAAATTAAAGAGAAGTTAGTTAGTGCGGTAAGTTTATTATTGTATCCTCATGATCATGTGTTGAGATATCCTAACTAACTTTTTATAAGGATATTATTGACAATTCATGCATAACTAACTTACTAGAAAGGGAAATAGGACACTTATTTTGGGACAAAAATGCAAATGAAAGTGGACACTTATTTTGGGACGGAGTGAGTACTTCATATGAACTTAGTCACTAATATACCTTTCACAACTTTGTATCTAATTATGTTTTTGGGCCGGAGTAGGGTGATGCTAATAACAACACCTTTTGCTACCCATGAAGAATTGTACCTATGAGTTGTGGCGTGTTCTCATGTTCTACAATAATATGGTATTATATGTCCGACATCTTTTTTTGGTTTAGAATTACAGTTTGCCGTCTCTAACCATAATATTTCATACTTTTATTTAACTAAACTAAACACTAATTCCATCTGCTTTGTTTTCAAAGCTTGACGATATTGCTTTGTAAAGAGTGGCAATAACCTTCAAAACTCATTTTCTACAAATGCAAAAACAAATAAACGATCAAGTTTCTTGCCGGTGGTTTACTGGAAACGAAAGTATTGTATCTATTATCTATATACATTCCATCAAAATAGCTGCAGCAGTGGGGAGAAAGACAACCCAAGGTATTGATTTAATTAATTATGTTGCTCTGTATATGTTGGTTTATCCTGGCGTGGAGGTTTAAGATATGTTGTTTATTTGCTTATTTTTAAACATACACTAATATACTGAGTACTTAACTTTTTTTAATATTTAACTGTGAACATCTTTTGTTATTGTTCAAGTTTGAAACTGCAAACAATGGTTACGGTGGAAAGTGGGGATGTATATTCATGGATGTTCCAAAAGATATGCTAACATATGTTTCCTTCCCCACAAGAGAATATAACTTCTTCGTGAAGTTCAGGTTTGTGATAAGAGAACGCTATGTTGACAAATATGAAGAATATATTAACGTGTCATTCTTTTAGTTGATTATGCTCTTATTGATACGTATTATTGTTCAGACATTCAAAATCACGATGAGAAAATGGGGAATGTATCTATACATAGGCATGAGGGTATAGGCTTGTGGTGTTCCAAATGCACCTAAAATAAATATGTGCAGCACATCTATTTACTTCGTGCGTAGTAACAACTTAGATTAGTGTCTCTACTGGCTAATATTTGCTTGCACTGCCCATGCTATTCCTGACGATGAAAAGGTAAAAACTTTGTTCTAAACCTAGAAATCAAACTTTTAAAACTTTGTTCTAAACCCAGTTTAGTTCAATGATGTTCCAATTACGGTCAATGTTCAAGGAAAGACCTCAATTGCATCAACTAATGATCACCCATATGTTTGCGTAATTTTGGACAGGAGGTCTCCAAACAAATGTGACTACAACATGTGTCCTTGGATCATTTCTTGCATCCTCACCCTGGTAAGCTTCAACCTGACAATTCCGGTTTTGACTCAAGTTTTTTATACAGGTTAAAATGGCATAACTTGAATCAGAGTGCAAGAAGTGTAGGTTTTGGGCCTAACTTGAACCCGAAATTGTGAGTTGGATTTTGGATGATCACGAATTCGGGTTAAACTTGCAAACTCTAATATAGATATAGCAATAGATTTTGTCTCTTTGATCTTAATTTCAAAAACTGCAGGAACTGATTGTATTTTTTTGTGTTCCATAAGATTTGAACAATACAATTTTTGTTAGTGTTGTAAAAGGTGAGTAGTTCACAACTGTAGTGAATAGTGACAATTTTAACTTTGATATGTTTTAATCTGCTACTTGAGTTTGAAAATATTCCGCTTCAACTTTGGTATGTTTTTATTAGTTTTATGAGATTAAAAAAATTGGTACAACATTAATGACCATGAGAATCACTATTGAAGGGTCACAAATTCAACCATCAGGGTGTGTTGTAATTATCTTCTTTTTCTATTTTTTTCTTTCTATTATGTGTTTAACATTTTTTATTTTGTGAACAAAAGACGTTATTTTGGGTAATTTCATCTTTTGCGTTATGTTCTACGACTAATTCAATCATCTTGATATGTTTTAATAGTCTATGTTTCTCTACTATTTGTATAATATCTTCAGCTTTGTGAACAAAGGGCATTGTTTTGGACAAAGTTTTACTATAGCTCTTTTGAATTTGCCTAATGTATTGTTTATTAGAAGCAAAGTTTTGATATGTTAACAAATTTGCAATTATTAGGCAAATGAATCCCAATGATAATAGCTTTGTTTTATTTGGAAAGATGTAGTTAAATAATACAGTTAGAAGACATTAGGAGTACAATATAATTTGTTTGGCTATGATATAAAAATACATAGTTTTGTTGATTTAATACATATTGTTGTTGGTATGGTTAGATTTCAAATTTAGATTCATTTAAGGATCATGTTTCTTGAGTATTGGATCCTTAAAATTTTAAATTTTGGCTATTAAGATGATATCGCATGATCAATTAACATGCATACATGATCCAATGAATTTGTGGGTGCAAAGCGCCCGTTCTAATCCATCTTTTTTTTGTGTTTTGACTGAGATATATTTCCAGCACAATAAAATATTTTAGTTTTAGTGATGATGATAAAATGTAATACATATAACTATTTTTATATGATTCATAAAAGTATTGTTCAAAATGAACACGAGACGGTTACAAAATAAACCTTAATTTGCAATATATAAATGTTTATATATCAATCACTAATGATTTACATTAATTGAGTTTAAACACTTGCTCAAATATGAGAGGTTGAACTATTAAGAGAACTAACCCTATAAAGTATA
>JAYMTJ010000210.1:0-13622 GCA_036897525.1 Pelargonium x hortorum | reverse complement strand
TGAGGAAAAAAAACACAGATTGCTCAAGAAAGATTAATTAACCAAGAAATTCTTGTCTATTGAATGAGATTGAATTACACGCATAGAAAGAAGTTAATTGTTAATAACTAGAAATTTGTGATCCCAAATGCTGGCCTTTATTCGTTTATGCTTGCTTTTTATATATCTAATCTTTTAATTTATATCAACAATTACATATTTGGTTAACCTAGCTTGGAATAGAAGTAGTTTATCTCAGTACTTGTTTTCATATCCTTTTGAGTTCAACAACCCTTGCAGTTATCACTATTGTTTGACCACTACACTTGCAGCTAGTAAGATGATTTTAGCTATGTCGACAATGACATATGTTACTGTTTAAGTCTATGAGAGCATATTATGGATTAATGTCAAATTAGACTGGTGGAGAGAAACATTACATATAAGGTGTTTAGAATACGAAAGACCAAAAGGTCCAAAACTGAATAAATGAAATGTAATTTTAGCAAGAGTACACTGGTGAGTAGTGGTTCAGTTATGCTGAAAGATAAGGAGATCACTAAAAGAGATTATTTTAGGTACTTATACACCTATAATTTGAAATTGCAGAGACTGAAGAGGCCGTGAGAAATAGGATTAGTGTGGTGTGGTTGAAATGTACGAGAGCTTCAAGGGTTCTTTATAACAATGGAGTCTATCAAAAGTTGAAGGAAATGTCGTACAGGTTAACTATACAACCAACTATGTTGTATGACACCGAATGTTAAGCTCCAAAAATGCTACAAAATCATAAGATAAGAGTAGCAGAGAATAAAACACCAGCCTATATTTGAGGTTAACAATAGGAACAAGGATATTTGAGAAACAATAGGGGTAACTTCAATGGAAGGTAAGATGATGAAAAACAACCTAAGATGTTTAAACATGTGCAATGTAGAGAATTTACACACCCAGCAGGTCAGCAGGAATTATGACAGAAATCAGTAGAGTTAAATTAACTTGAAAAACTAGTAACACTAACACATGGTATAATGAGGAGATGGCATTAATTATGATAATGTGGAGGCCAATATGACCAAATAATCCCACCAAGTATGAATCAAGGATTAAAATTGCTGACCCCAACACCTTCTGGAAATGGATGCTTGGTAATCTAGTCACTAATTGAGACAAGATGTAAAAGGGCAATTTTTGTTGGATCCATCCTCCATAACAAAATTGTGGCCGATGAAGATAACAATCTAAATGGACTGGAGAAGTAAATGGCAAGATGGTTGATTTGGAATAAATGGAACTAAGGATTTGAGGAGTAGCAAGATGTCATAGAACAGTAGTGACTGAGAAAACCCAATTGCCTTGTTGCTAGTCAAAAGTAAAAATCCTCTTCTCAATATAGGAAGCCATTTTCTGAAAATGTGGCTTCACTTTGACCAACCAGCCTTTTCTTTTTTCTTCTTTACAAGGGTGTAAATTTGTAGAGTGTATAAAATTCAGATTTAAAAAGCATAAGCAGCAATAGTCACAGGAATCAGCCAGACTCAAACAACAGAAAATGGAGGAAAAAAACTACTTTGAAATATATACCTGAACTCGACATACAACAACAGATCCGTTCTTCACAAAGAGTATCTTCTTTTTCATTGGCTTCTTTGTCTTTGGATCGATTTGTTGTAGCAACTGAACAATTTCACATTCCTCAACAACAGCATGAATGTGCAAAACAGCCTTATAGCCGGCAGTAAAAATAGCCTATACCAGCAACAATATTCAGTGTGCATCAGATAAGTGATAATGGATTCATTATATATATATATATTAGAACTTGTTATGATGAGCGTACATTGTCCAACAACTCAAGGATTTGTAGTTGCGCAATAAACTCTGTGCCAGAAGCTATTGGTTTTGCTGCATTGTAAGTAAATAAGAATTTAAAACAAAAATAAAAACGTAACAGTTACAAGAGAATTTATCAGAGGCAGTGGAGTTAATATAGTATGACATGCAAGCTTTAGCTTGTGCTGCGTATGTCACTTCACGCAACCCTGAATTTGGGACTCAGCACCAGATCTAAAATGACGTGTCATGTACTGAAGCATGCTTGTATATAGGGCTGGGCATCGGTCCAGGACCGGACTGAGACTTCCCATAAAAGATGGACTGAAGATCGGACCAATTCTAATCGGTCTATGGATCAGACCATTTGTGAATGGTTTGGACCGGACCAAATGGAGCGGTTCCAAATTGATAAAAATTGACTGAATCCATTTGATCCGGATCAGTCGGGTCCAGTCCCGATCCAGTTGGGTCCATTTTTTTCTGTCCAGACCCAATCATGCCCCAGGCCCTCCTTACAGAGTCTAAAAACTCCACCAGTCTGCCAGTTATGAAATAATTAGACTGCTTAAGTCTAAAGATCAAAATCCAGATTTAACCCTAGTTAATTCAAATACTGAATAACACACAGGACTCTCTACAGTTTCATATAGCTTGTTGAATGTTAATGCCATATCCTTAGTTTCCAAAGCAAGAATTCTTAGAGACAACTGGTGAACCAGGGGTATTTTCATCCCCCCCCACACAACCAAAGAGAGAACCCAACATCCAATCATCACATCAGTGGCAAGATCAATACTTAGAAATCCATTATTTTCTAATATAAAACATCTATTCAATAGGAAGGAATCTGCACAATCATTTCACTCATTTGGGCGCAGTTTGATGAACCTTGCACATTGTAGTTGAAATGAAATAGATATTTCACTTAATGGAAACTTAGCATCTTGAAAAGGAATGTTCAAATTAGAACATGGTCTATTTTCGTAAATAAGTGACTCCCCTATACAATATCTTTCTATTATCTATGATGACCTAACAGAAGACATAACCCAAGTCTACTAGGACGATACAACATATCATTTTCTAAAAATATAAGAGGTGCAATGCAGTTCATAAAAAGTAAAAGGATAATATATCACAAGGAGTAAAAGTATTAATGTTGCATAAAAAGTAGAACATACCAACACTTGACAAGACAAACCCTGATAAAATGTCCTCTTCTTCAATCCCAGATAACCTAACCCTCACATTTTCACCGGGTCCAGCACGTTTAACTTTACTCTCATCACAGTATACAGCAAGAACTTTCACATGAGCCTGCAAATCAATGTGTAAAACCTCAGTGCATTACAAATAACAGCCAGAAATTCTAACAGAAAAAAGAGTTGCAATAATTAACATCTTTATAAATAGACACCTTATTTGGCATGACCATCAAGGAATCACCCTCACGAACGCTACCAGATTCTACCTTGCCCATAACAACAGTGCCCATATCTTTGAACTTGTCAATAATAGGCATCCTGGAAGTCAAAACATTTAGCATCAAATGAATCATATAGAACATGCCAGTCCTATATTCGAAAATAATAAAAGAAACTATTTCTTCAGAATCCAGTGACAGATAGTTTCATTCTTTTATGAACGGCAAATGAAAACTATATTATAGAAAATAAAATAAAAAACAATATGCCTCCTAAACCAAAACATTCCTCCTAAGGATGATAACGTATCAGGGAAAAGTTTTTAAACTCGTTATAGATGACATAAAGTAAGCCCACATTCATTCATTTCATTTTTCTAGGAAACGAGATATTGAACCAAACATAACAATCTGTATATGTCCATTCACATCTAGGGAGCCATTAAGAAAAGTGGCACTGTAATTTGTTGTGTCAATTTATTTGAACACACAGATAATAATATAAACAAAATTTCATGAAGATTTATTAGGAACAACAGCAAAATTACTCCTAGATCCTACATCTCATGTCACACAAATTTACAGCAAGAAACCAATACATAATCAAAACTTGGAGATCTGCAATATCGAAATGATCATATACATGACAAGTCCATAATTTATAGTTGCATCCAAACAAATCAAAATAGAAGGCATACAGCTATAATACATGTTGACGCAATTATGAAGAGAACTAAACATCAATAGTAACTTAAGACTTGCGCAGACTAATTAATGAATTCAAAATGAATTCTTATACAGTGACATGGGACCTATTTGGAATCTTTCATATTCAATCCTAAATTGAATAAGGCCTTACTTAACATAGTAGCAGGCCAAGATGCTCCTTATTTCAGATCTATTCAAATATGTTGAAATTTTCCCCAAAAGCGGAGGGCTCAACTAGGCTTTGTTCATTATTTGGTTGATCAGTGTGCACTTCCATATATGTGAATCTTGCTCATATATCAGAAGTTCCAGCAACCAACATGAAGGCGGGGTAGTCGGTCATATCAGTGAACAAAAATAAAGTGAATAATAGTTACATCATAGCTTATGTAATAAAGTTTAGGGCACAGTAGATATGATTGCCTGCATTTATATACTTTTTTACTAGCTTCTGTGAGATGCCTGACTATTGACTGCGTTAATCAGACATGGAACCCTTCACTTAACATTTAGAAGCCTAATTTCTTTCCAAAAATTCAACTATCTCATTAAAGTCTAATCACACAAATATTAATCCTATACCAAATATATAATGCTCTGCATCACCACATAATGAACACTTGTGAAAGTGCCCACTAAGTAAACCTAATAGAATCAAGACAATAACATACCTAAATGGACCTTTAGGATCCCTGGGAGGAACTTCAATACCATCAAGAGCTTCAAAAAGGCAAGGACCATTCCACCATGAACAGACACTTTTTTCCACCCTTGTTTTCATGTTTGAACCAACCAGACCAGATATTGGGAGGAACTGAACATCTGCAAGTTGAAATAGAAATAAATGCACTTAGCTCAATTATATATCCATTACTTAAACATGCTTACTACTTTTCGAAGCATTCACTTTCAATCTTACTACTACAAGAGCATATGCAATTATAAAATAAAAACTCAGCTTATTTATGCACGAACGATTTGAGTCATTCCACTAAATCTATCCCAAAACTACTCATCATTCTTAGCATCTTCAGACAAGATTTTCCACCGTCTTCTTTTCTTTAAATACCGAACCTACAGCTTTTTTTCTGTACCATAAAATAAACTTAGCAAGGTACCAGATAGGCATAACCAAGAATGCATATTTTGTTCCAAAAAGCTGTCACATCATGTCCATCTATTTTTTCCGTAACAGTATGACAGTGACATGTATCAAGGGCTAGCAAAACACAGGCTGCGCCTGGATGAAATCGAACAGCAGCACTTACCAGTTCCAGGCACATTTCCAAACTGCTAAGTTCCAATACAGATGTATAATAAAACATCATTCAGATTGGATATTCTGAGAGCTCAAGATTACTGATGCACTATTAATATATTCCATTAAAATATAATTCAGAAATAACTTAGCAAGTTATTTTTCAATCAAATGTGTGAAAAACACCCATTTATCATCCAAAAATACAACTAATTTGTCGCAATGCTATAATAAACCAAGTGAACAGCCAAGTTATATAAGTTACACCCAATACTGACATTTTGAGCTAGAACTCAAAAACCCTAAAATTATCAAAATCATCATCATCACCTCTCTCTCCAGCCATCAACGAACTACTTTTCTCGTCCCCCCCCCCCCAATCGCCCCAGCAACAGTATGTTCTCCATGAATTTGAAATGATAATGTTACTTATTTCATTCTACACATGCTCTGTGACAAGTTCACTATGGATTGAAATGATAATAATTCATGATTTAGTGTAGGGCCAACAACCATGTAGAAAATGAGGGTAACTTTCTGAAGATGAAAGCACAAGATGGTTTCCATGACTTTTTGGCAGGTTCTCACGATGGTTCCGACAATGAAGCATATGGTGGCAAGTGAGAGACTGAGAGCAGCTACTAGTCGCAATCCGTGCCAACAGTATTGGAAGATAGAGAGAGGAAGAGAATGACACTTTTTGTGTTTTGGGTACTAGTCAAACTAAAGTTGAGTGTTCACTTACTCAAAAATATGTATTTTGTAATGGATACCCATTTTACTCGTATATATTACTTGGGGAGAGAGAGAGAGAGAGAGTTAGAAACTTAGAACAGTAGGACACCTTTGATTTAATCAGTAAGACGCTCATTAGCTCTCAAATTTTGTATCGTGATAACAATGCAGAAAAATATCCCCAAAGCCTTACTAGTAATTTTTACTTTTTAGAGTCAAACTATAAATACCTTTCTTCACATTGTAGCCAGAAGACCTGAGGAATGGTACCATCTTTGACTCAATTTCATCATACCTGACAGCAAAATTAAGCACGAAAATATGAGTTATGATTGCATTACACGTCTTTGTGTGTGTGGGACTGTGGGTGTTTGTGTTTGTGTGAGTGAGAGAGGGACCTTTCTTTTGACCATTTCACAGTAGGATCATCCATTTTATTTACAACAACAAGCAGCTTAGAGACACCCAAGGTCTTGGCAAGCTGTACATGCTCCCGAGTCTGACCGCCCTTTTCATAACCAGTTTCAAATTCACCTTTTCGGGCAGAAATAACCTAACAGAGGGGACTCAAAGTGAAGTCCATGAAACTTAACAGTTACCAGATTAAAATAACACCAGAGAGCTAACTTACCAGTACACCTATATCAGCCTGAGATGCACCACTGATCATATTGGGAACATAACTTTTATGCCCCTGAATAATGAACAGAAGAGATTGAGTATGACCATCAAAAACAATGTATAACAAAAACTTTAAATAATTTTAAATTAAAAAAAAAAAAAAACAGAAGCATGAAAGTCATATATAACATATTCATACAAGGCAAATCCTGCAATAGCATTTCATCATATGCAACCGGAATGCAAATAGAAGTAAATAAATGGCTAGATGTCTAGAAGCACATAAGCTCTAGTCTTTAATACATGTGCGAGAGAGAAATAACAAATTAGATCAGCAAAATTAATGACATTGCTGAGGTGTGAAAAATAATATGCAAAATTAAGCCTCTACATCCAGATTTACAAGAAATCTAAATTAATTAATTAATAAATTAAACTGTTCTAGCCAAGTAGCCACGGTAGATGACATACATTTAAGATAACGGCAATATTAAAAAGAAACCTCACCGGTGCATCCAAAATGGTAAATCTCGTTGTCTCTGTCTCGAAATATGCTCTTCCAACTTCCACAGTTTTCCCCTTTAGTAAGCAGTACAATTTGCTAAATTAGTAAATGATTGCATGAGACTCTTCTCAGTAGACGTAATATCACTATATCAGTCTGGCAAGTTGTGAAGCTAATCAATAAAATGAAAAATACCTTAACTCTCTCCTCTTCATTGGTGTCCATAATATATGCCATATACCTAGCACAGAGAAATTATGGCTAGCTAAGATAGTATATAATTCAAGCAGTACGAAATGATTTCATAGTACACAAAATATTCAGGAAAAACACCATGTGAAAAGCTAACAACCGCAGGAATACACTTAATCCTTTTTCTTTTCAGCAAGATGATATACACTTCTTTCTTAAAAATTATGAAGTATCAAGAGAAAATAACCAGATACATGTTAATCATGAAACACTAATGCAGAGGATGGGGGTTATAAATGATAATAAAAGTTTTGCCATGGCCTCTCAAAATTGTTAAGACATCATGATGAGAAACTTATCCCGAGAGAAAAACAAAAAAACAAGCGTATCATCAAGGCTTGATAGACGATTTACTTTAGCTCATACATTGACCTTGCTGTCACACAAATAAGATCATATTTTATCCACCTACTCATTTTCTGGAATGACAAATGCTAAAATTAACACAAAATATGTCTTGGCAAAAGGCTTGAGTGTCAGCATTCCAAAATCATCCAAATGAAAGCAGATAAAGTCGTGATATAATGCTTACTTTTATAATGGCTTAGATTCACACAAACCCACAACTACTTAACAAACATATGAACATAGAAACTATCTGACCCCATGCATATTCATAGTAAGTTGGAAAAGTAACAAAATAATAACAGCGTATTACAAGCCAAATTAGACACTGAAATTAGACCTCATCTCACCAGCTTTCTCTACTCTTATCCTTCGCTTCCTTCTCATATTTCTGGATGGTACGATCATCAACCTGACCACTTAAGAAAAGTATCTGACCCCCAGTTGTAGACTTACCAGCATCTGCAACCCATCCACAGAGAACAGTTGATATTTGACAAATGAAAACAAGGATATGTAGTCATACATAAGAAACCACAAAACAAGAATCTTTCTGGCTAATTCATTTAGTACCGGATAACAAAGAATAGTTACAATGAAAATATAAACTGAACAAGATAGATATAATGTTTTAAGGGAACTACATGAAAAAGGCAAAGAAACAAATTATTACATAATGAGCAAATAAAAGCCCTTTTGCAGTTAAAAGAAAGGAAATGTCCACAGACAAGGTCCTCAATCTATACAACCTGAGGCAAAGAACCAGGATCCACTAACCCGGAGAAAAACAAACATGCCCAAGCTCTCTCTCATGGAATAAAGGAGATAAACTAAGACATAGCGGCATACTTGAGAATTAATTACATAAAAACAGTATCAAAAATATTACTAAAATAAATTGAGGTTTCCTTTTCTTCCCACTGCTACTTGGTTAGATATGCAGTATCCATGTGAAGCTTGCTATAAGGATCTATCCTAAATCGACATAAAGAGACCTAGTCAAAACAAAATCAAACAGAAGCAACCACTTTTCCCTGTAGCTTTTTTTTACCACATAACTCGTTCTGCAAAGCAAAACAAAAAAAAACAAAAAAAAAAAACCTCTTTTTTTCCCATCACATTTCCTATCTTATAGTCTTCTTCATCGTAATCTCTTCAGAGCAAACATGCGAGATAGTTAACCTGAACCCTCAAAACAACATTTAAGGGTTCATCAACTCTTGCACAATATCTAATTTTTGTATTCACGAAAACAACACAATAGAACTCAGTTGAACCTCAATAGGTATATCAATCAATAACTGTCACCTCACTGGAATTCTAAACAAACCATGTTGAACTTATTCTTATTCTCTCTCAACCCACATAGTCCACACCAACTATGTATATGTTCTGTATTCACTAGGTGGGTCACATGATTCCCTCACTCTATCATATGTCTCACCACTTCGAAGAGATTAAAGATGACAAATATTTTGAGATCCAACAATAAATCTTCATATAAACATATGAGCATAACCCATGAGGGAGCTCAGGGAAGCAAAAAAATATGGAAATTTATGTAAATCAACCTACCAACATGGCCAATGAATACAACATTCAAGTGCCGCTTCTCATTCTTATCTTCTTCCATCTCATCTGCTGCAGCTTCAGCCATGGCAGCAGTGCTTTCCTTGTCTTTCACTAAACATCAAGAACACGAAATCAATACAATATACAAATCTAAGTCCAGATATTAACAAAACATACTAATCAAAAAATACAACCCAAATACAATATATGAATCCAAAACAAGAAATCTATACAATGTAGAAATAATCCCCAAGAAAAGATATCAAACAACATGCAAGTATATACCACCAGCAAATAAAAAAACTGCGCTACAAGAAGCTAGAAACAAGTTATAGTATTAGCATAGCACCTTTTGGCTCAGCCTGGACTGGTTGAACCTCATCCTTCATATCTGAAACCATCCAAGGTAAAATTATTGAACTCATATATTCTCATTCACTTGTTACAGATATCATACGATAAAAATAAATGAATCTCAACTAGAGATACAAAAATTAAACAACATGCAAATATATACCACCAGCAAATAAAAAAACTGCCCTACAAAAAGCTAGAAACAAGTGATAGTATTAGCACAGCACCTTTTGGCTCGGCCTGGACCGGTTGAACCTCATCCTTTGTATCTGAAACCATCCAAGGTAAAATTCTTGAACTCGTATATTCTCATTCACATATTACAGATATCATATGATAAAAATAAATGACTCTCAACTAGAGATACAAAAATCACAACGACCAACTGCTCCCTAGAATTTTCGGCAGCAGATTAAGAGACTCAATACTGCAAATAGTGATACAATTTAGGCATCCATGAATAGAAGTTCCTAATTTTATACTTCATCCCAACAGCTATAAGCTACAGGATAGCATAGGAGACATAAAAAATCATTTCCACCTCCTTCCTTGTATAGGAACTCCAAACATGTGGAATGTAACAAAACAAATTTGGCGCTAGTAATATAGGACAAGCAGTGCACGTTTCCATTATGTTTAAAAGTAACCGTTAACTATATGATAGATAAAAATCCATTGAAAAGCCAAACTCATCAGAATAATACTTAATAGGAATCTCAATATCTTGTCAAATAACAGTAGGTCTGCGTGTGTGCAAAATAAATAACATCCTAAACAGTATACTACTGCCAAGAGATGAAGCAGTTATACTTGTACTGTCATGAAACATAAATTCCGTGTATCCCACTTTACTTGTCTATTATAGTACTATACTTAGAAGTCCATCTTTAAGTGATTACTTTCTTTTTTGGTATGAGAATTAGGCTTGAATTGCCAACAGTATCATTTAAATTAGTTAGTTACAAAAACTTGAAATTGTTACAGATATGGCATATGAAAAGCGTACAAGTAATATATAAATAAAACAATATTTACAAACAGTCAAATAGGACAGTAAAAACCTTAAGCAACAATTCAAACACGTGACACGATTTGGTTTCGGACACCCAATTCGTTAATTTAGAAAACCTGTGACACGATATGTCGAGGCATGTACATTTTTTAATTGAAATACTGATATTAGATGTAATAAATTATGTGAACGGTTCTTAACATATAATACTAAATTTCTAAGTATTAACCAAATAAACTAGAATCCTGTTTAAACACAAACAAAAAAACCCAAGTATCAAAAATTCAATCTACTACTATATACTGCTATATAGAAACTGTAAGTATATATTGCTATAATGACTGTAAGTAAAGGGCTTATTGAAGTTGAGATGAGATTATGTTCTACAAACTAGTATGAAGTTATAAATTGTAAGATTTTATAAATCATATATTCCAAGCATATCTGATAGCGTATCCAATGGCTTACTGACTTCTTTATATTCAATTCGTAAATAACCACATTCCATATGTATTTTATGCGCTATTTGTATTCTATATGTATGCAATCAGATACCCAAAATCATAGCATTAAATTCACCAAAATAAACAATGATTGTTAACAAAATATATTTTCAACTGAGTGGTCCTACCAACCTTCGTCCATCTTATCCCATTTTTCAATTTCTTCTGGCTTTGCATCTTCTTGATTAACCACCCCATTATTACTGTCTGGTAAAATCCAATCACAACATTCAGATAAACGATTCAAGAGAAGAGCAAATAGTACATCCTCATATATAACTATCAAATAATTTAATTATTAACATTCTTCTAATAATACCTGCTGAATCAAGTTGTAACGCACGGATGTCCTCCTCAATATCTATCATCAAAAACAATTTAGATGTGTCACCTCCAATCATTCTTAGTACATATTAGAGTCCCAATATAAACTCCAAATAAAAGCTCAAATTAAGATGAATGATAAATTCAGACATCACTATGGTTAGTTTCCAAACATAAGGCAAAACAGCAGACATCACAAAATTCAAAGTTCTTATCCTATATAATTGTCCGTGATTTATAGCAATAAAACTCTAGATTAATTCGACAGACATACTACATGCAACGGTAAACCAAACACATTGAAAATATTCTTTACCTAATCAAAATCTAAAAGATAAATATATAATCACAGTACATAGAGCATCAAAACCCAAACTTCCTTTCCACCTCTTCCCCAAAACAAATAAAACAATAATTTAACCTAGATATCAGAATCAATGGAATCTCCAATTAATCAGAACTAATGACTGAAACCTAAAGTGTAACTAAAGAAATTTAGTTCCAGCGAAAATAGGTGAGATAAAGTGGCCGCATACCCATGATTGTAAGATTAAGATTCTGCTCGGACGCCAAGAGAAGCAAGAGAACAATGACTGAAACCAAAATAGAAGTGCATTAGTTTGATCCAGAAGTACAAACATGCAACATGATCTCAACTAATTCCGCAACAAATTCACAAAGCCAATATTGACAACAAAAAAGTTCTTTGAACTGATACTGATATTCTTGCAAGTTAGGTATAGAGTTCTCATAGACAACAAAAGTAGCAGTTAGCTCACAACATCACGATGCACAGTGCCAGTGCCAATAAAATGGAGGAAAAGAAAGAAAATGAAGGCAGTTTTCATGAATAGGAAAGCATATTCCCAAACCTCAAACTTGGAACAGTCCCTTCAAAACAAAATTCACGGCCAATAGCCAGGTCGGGACAATATTAGGGCAAAACAAAGATCGGAGATAATTGGCTGATCCGGATGGAAGAGATGGCGAACTAACAAAACCACAACCAGCAAAGAAAATCAAAACCCTTGTGATTCTCCAAAATCGATCTTTCAACATAAAAATAGGAAATAATAACCCAAACAGAAATAGGGAGAAGAATCGGATCAGGGAGCAGAGAGGAATTGAGAGAGAAATTACCCGATCCGGAGCAAGCAGCAACTGGTAGAGGAAGAGGTGAGACGATCTGTGAGTGAATGTGAAGTTGCGGCTACAAGAGAGTAGCTCGGCTAGGTTAAACTCTTTATCTTTTTTATTTTATTTTATTTTTTATTTATTTCTCTAGAAAGAAATCTCTACCAATTTATTTATTTATTTATTTTGAGAATGAAAAATCATGTTATTACTATCGCTTTATCAGTACATCTCCAAGATTCACTATTTGTTTTAAACTCCGTACTACGAGCAATGATATGAGCTACTTTATTAGTCGTACGCTTAACAAATTTGGATCTAATTTCAGAGAAAAACTAAGAAAAGAATAAACAATCATGAATGATCGGACTTTGTGTTGAGCGTTTAACCCTCTTAAGATGCAAATCCTCAATGACAATTTGAGCATCGCTTTCCACCATTATGCGTTGTCACCCCTCCACACGCACTCATTGAAGGGTCTCTTGGATTGCTAAGGCCTCTATCACTGCGATCTTTCTATCGTGCCAGGCCCCGCCCCCGCCCATCTTTCTACCCTTCCCCCCCCCCCCCCCCCTTCTCAACCACCTCCATCATCCACCAATCCATATGTCATCATTGCCCCTTGCCACCCAACTCGCCATGTTCCTTTTCCCTAACTCGAAGCAAGCAATGTCCGAGTTCAGCTTAACTCATTCATGCTCAAACTTGGCCCAGGTCATCGCTTCCCTAATCTGATTCTGGCTTTCCACATGGTTCCCAGGGCTACAACCCTTTATTTTCCGCTTCTTATGCAACCATACACCCATCCCTTAACATAGTCTATTTTGATAATAAAGCGCTCAAAATTACAATTTTGTCCTCAATTTAGTTTTAAATTTATTAAAAATGCCCTTCCAATTTAAAATAAAAAACAAAAAGAAAAACCCTCGCGCATAACAGAAGATGAGGACGATGGAGGACAGTGAGCGGAAAAGGGCGGACGACAGAAGATGGGCCCTCTGGTTTGGCCTCTCGTCGTTTCTGTGTCGCCACCGCGGGTCTGCGTCCAGATCGATGTCGTT
>JAYMTJ010000209.1:0-13651 GCA_036897525.1 Pelargonium x hortorum | reverse complement strand
TAATTAATTTTAATTATTATTTGGTTTCCCACTTTCTCATCATAACAATATTCCTCTGAGTCAGATTTGTATCCAAAAAAATCCTCAGATTTCATATCCCCAGATTTGACTCCACAAAACCTCTCCCTCCCAACTAACCAATCCCAAACCCTAGATTCGATTCGATCCGATTCAGTTTTGTACTTGAATTCTCCATCGATCACTCTGATCCGTGAACTAACTCCAATTTAGTTTGAGATTGAGATTGAGATTGAATTCTGTTGGATTGATCTGGATTTGGTGATTTGGTGGTGTGAATTGCTGATTATGAGATGAGAGGTGTTGTTTATGAGGTTTTGGAGGGACAATGAGTGGAGGATCCTTGGGTCTTCGCTCAGGGAGTTATGGATCTCTGCAACAGCAGCTTAAGGAGAACGGAGTGGGTGTGTCACCGGTCCAAGTTTCTTCCCGCAAGACTTCGAAGATGCTCAAGGATAAGGAATCGTTGTTCCATTGGATCGGCAAGTTTGCTCGACGCAAGAAGGTTGGGATGCTTCTGCTCTGCTTGGTCTCTGCTGCTGTCTTTCTCTGGGTCCTCTATGTTGGAAAAGGTTTGATTTCTGTATCCTTTTCAATTCGATCTATCTATTTGTTTCTAGTTCAATGTTGCTTGGTTTTGATCATTCTTAGATTGATGTTTCCGTAGAAACTATTGCAATTTGGAGACCTAAGTTAATTGATAATTCATGACATAATTGAGGTGATAACATTTAATATGATAGAGTGAAGGGGGAGAGTTATGAGTAATGATCTCAAGGAGCTTTGATCATTTTTAGATTGCTGAATCCGTTGAAACTGTTGCAATTTCAAAGGTTGGATAATTCAGTTTGTAGAAACTAAATGGGGTAGGTGTAGACCTAAGCTAAATGTGGAAATAAGTGGCAATAATTGGCTTGATAATTCATGACATAATTTGAGGAGATAACATTTAATATGATAGAGTGAAGGGGGAGAGTTATGAGTAATGATCTCAAGGAGCTTTGATCATTTTTGTATCCGTTGAAACTATTCCAATTTCAAAGGTCGGATAATTCAGTTTATTGAAACTAAATGGGATAGGTGTAGACCTAAGTCAAATGTGGAGGTAAGTGACAAGAATTGGCTTGATAATTCTTGGCATGATTGAGGAGATAACATTTAATATGATAGAGTGAAGGAGGAGAGTTATGAGTAATGATCCCAAGGAGTTTTGATCATTTTTAGATTGCTGTATCCGTAGAACCTATTGCAATTTCAAAGGTCGGATAATTCAGTTTATAGAAACTAAATGAGGTAGGTGAAGACCTAAGTCAAACGTGGAAATAAGTAACAAGAATTGGTTTGATAATTCATGACATAATTGAGGAGATAACATTTAATCGTATAGAGTGAAGGAGGAGCGTTATGAGTAATGATCCTGAAGGATTCGTGTAGCCATCCCCAATTTTGTTCCGGAAATGGCTTAGTTGTTCTAGTTATGACCTTAGGTTGTGTATTGCAACAGTTAGTAGAAACTAAATGGGGACGACCTTAGTGAACGTGGATTTAAGTGACAAGAATTGGCTAGATGATTCATGACATAATTTAGGTGATAACATTTAATAGGATAGAGTGAAGGAGGAGAGTTACTTCGGAGTAATGATCCCAATAAGTTTTGCTCAAGGATTCATGTAGCCGACCCCAATTTTGTTCAGGAAATGGCTTAGGATGTGTATTGCACCAGGCGTCATATTGACGCGTGAATCATGACCTTGTTTACAAGGTCAGCATTTCTCTTACCATATGTGTGTATTTTATTACTTTTGATGGTTGAATATCCTCTGTTTAGTTCATCTGTACAATTTATCATTTCTGTTACCCTCTTGTTTCTTTCTTATCTATGTAAGTGGGTTTTGTTGACATTCCGCATTAGCTGCTCATGTAAAGTCCCTATAGTGGATTTCAGTGGTGTGTAGTGTAAGAAAGTAATGTATGCATGGTAACATCTTTTCAGGGGAAGATGCTCAGCGAAATGTCAATATCACCCACATTGACTTCAATAACAGTAATATAGCTTTGCCTTCTCCACCTTCAGTTGTCCCTTCAAGTGTCCCGGAGATTTCACCACCTCACCCTGTGCCTACATTGTTTCTGCCTCCTCCGCCTCCTGCATATTTTCTGGGTTACAACCTCCCTCCCGGGCATCCATGTAATAGTTTTACATTGCCACCCCCACCTGCAGATAAAAAAAGAACCGGCCCCCGGCGTAAGTGTTTCCTTCTATAATGTTTTCTAATGATTTATTTATGTACTCGGTTTCATGGTTTCTTTTTTGCTACTGCTAGTGGCCATTATCATATATGCATGAGGCTCCCTATATATGCTCCAAGATGCATGGAGTGGGTGCTTGCTATTCTAATACTATATTATGTTAATGATGAAGCTGAGGATGGTATATTTAATAAATCTTTTCATTTATCAGCATGTCCAGTATGTTACCTTCCTGTTGAAGAGGCCATTGCGTTGATGCCAGATGTTCCATCGTATTCTTATGTCTTAAAAAATTTGACATATGCATACGAGGAAAATCTAACTAGAACCGATGATTCTTTTGGAGGTTCTGACTTCGGTGGATACCCCTCTTGGAAGCAAAGGAACGACTCTTTTAATATAAGAGAGTCAATGACTGTGCGTTGCGGGTACGTTTTCCTTTCCGTTTCTCCTAACCTTAATATGCTTTTAGCTGCTAAGGTAATTTTCTGACACTGATCTGTGATCTCTCTTTTACCTTTGATATTATTCATGACAAGATATCGTCACTCTCCCATAATTTTTCTTATCCCCTGCCTTTTATGTCTTTTCATGGTGCATTTTAATTGACACATGGATTGATCAGATTTGTTAGAGGAGTGACTCCTGGACGCCACACCGGATTTGACATGGATGATTCTGAGTTTCTGACCTTTTTGACATGGAGCAGTGTCATGGTTTGGTTGTTGCATCAGCAATATTTGGTATGGCTCTGCACACAATTTATTGAACTTTACTTGTTCTAATTTTCCTGGTATCGTGTGCTAAATAAATTTTCTTTCACCAGGAAATTTCGACGAAATCAACCAGCCAAAAAATATTAGTGATTTTGCCAGAGAAAACGTCTGCTTCTACATGTTTGTTGATGAAGAAACTGAAGCATATTTGAAGAATTCTAGTCGTCTGGATAGCACAAAGAAGGTTGGAATATGGAGAATAGTTGTTATTCATAATCCTCCATACACAGATGCAAGACGCACTGGAAAGGTAAATATTTCACTTTCAATGAGTTTTTTTATCCCCCTTATAACTGTTTGCTTTGAGGTTGTTGAGTTGCTCATATTTAATATGAACAAGGTCCTATACTATATTGTGTATTTTTGTTATCTTTGGTGTTCAATTAGAGTGTGGGTTTTGAAATTCGTCAAGTTAGACCAGTTATGTGATAGTCTGATCACTGATGCATGTTGAATTGAATCCTGTACCAAACTTGAACTGGTTTTAGAAGTTTGATATAGGAATTCTGTCTATGCTGTCTTAGATGCTTGCATGATCTAGTCAAACTAAGGCAATCTGAGCTGTTTGTCTCTTTCCAAATGACCAATTCAAGTTCTGTTCATGATGACTCCGTAGAAAAAATAAGAATATGTATTTCCAAATAAGAATGTGATCTAGTCAATTATGTTTATTTTGAACCCCTAAATTGAATCTAACTAACCTAGCATTAATATCTAATCTACTTTGATTAGCTAAAAAATATCATTTGCAAACATATACCAAGGGAAAAGAAATTTCTTAGTGCTGATCCTTGGTACATTCTTATCTTGATAGGAAAATCTCATGTGATTCCCCTACTAGTTGATGCTACTTAATACTTCTCTAGTTATTAATATACATAAGATGCACACCGTTTTTGTCTAGTATGCTTCAAAAAACTTATCTATGAACCTTGTCCTAAGTCTTTTCTTGGTCATCAAAAACTGGGCACTAGACTTTGCTATTTTCTTTGTACTTTTTCATAATCCCTCTCAATAGGAAGATAGCTTACGAGAGTAGATCTACCTAGCATTAAACCAAAATGGTTTTCCAAAGTCAAATCTGTGTAAGTGATGCAGTCATGGACGAAGCTTGCATGACTGCATGAGTCACTTTTAATTTTTTGCACGTGTTGCAGAAAGTGTTTGTAATTTTATTGGAGTCTTTAAAAGTTTAGTGTTAATAATTTAGGATTCTTATTTGAGCTAACTTGTTAGCCAAGTATTTTGTTTATGTTGTAGGTTCCTAGTTGTAGGAGGATTGGATTCTTAGAGTATAACTAAGTACTAAGTACTAACCATTATAGTTTAGGATCTGTTCAGAGAGTTGATTAATGAGAACTAGATAATTATGTGTCAAGTGCTTATTATTTGTTCTCTTTCCTCCCTTTCTTACTTTGTCTTCTCAAATAACTATTACTGGATTAGTACTCACTGATCTGAACAGTGCTTTTTCTTCAACTTCCTAAATCATAGTCATGTAACTCTGTAGTTTAAAGTTGTCTTTCAAACCATGTATTTCTTTCCCCTGGATTGAGATTTTTGCACTTGAAATTCTAAAACCTAATTTTCAGGTTCTTGTGGAGGAAAAATGCCACTCTTGCTATTTCTAGACATTATAAGCGCTTTGATGTATTCACGGAAGCTGAGGCAAATAAAGCTGCTGGGAAATATGATAATGCCTCAATTGATTTCCAGATTGAGTTTTACAAAAAAGAGGGTTTGACTCCATACTCTGAGGCTAAGCTTCCCATTACAAGTGGTAGGTGCAAGATCCTTGTCTTTTCGTAGTGACCAACTTCACCCGTTTCATCTTTCATTAATTTTTTTTGGTATTGTGTTATGATTGTTTATGCAGATGTTCCTGAAGGTTGCGTGATAATACGGGAGCATGTTCCTATCTCTAATCTCTTCACTTGTCTTTGGTTCAATGAAGTTGACCGTTTTACTTCCAGGGACCAAATTAGTTTGTCCACAGTGAGGGACAAGATAACGGCATAAGTGAATATGAGGATCAATATGTTCTGGGACTGTGAAAGGCGCAACTTTGTTGTTCAGGTATCTATTTTAACTATTTGGTTTATATTATTCTGAATTGAAGCATTATTGGGAGGCGGTTTAGGAGGGAAACCTAATAATTAATGAGTTGGAGTCTTTTGAAGTTGTCATCAAGTACATTCTGTGCAATTGTATTTGGCAGGGAACTATAATTCCAGTCTTATTCTTATGAAAAGTAATGGTTATAACTATGATTAGATTTTTAGGTTTTTTTTTTAATAGACTGTTTGATTTTCCTTTCGTCGTATATTTTTGTTATTGAATTCCACTGGTAAAAGCAGGGATTATTTTGAAAAGTCAAGGGTGGGTTTGTCCTATACAGAATACATGATTGTTTTAAATTAGATGTGTTCTTATAGAAGTATTGGAAGAAATAATAGAAGAGTGATTAAGCTGAACTTAGACACGAAAAGAGTTGCACTAAAAAAGAAAAAAAAAAAACATTCGAAATATAGAGTTCAAATTGGGTCTTTTACTATTTAAGAATAATTGAATGTCATATGCAGAATGCTTAATGAGAGAGAATGAATTTCTCCTCTAAAATTGATGATTTGCAGAAGCTAAAACACGTGGGGTGTAAATGTTGTGGGACATTATAGCTATATCTGATTGATGATTTAGTTGAATTGTAAATGTTCAGAAATACCATAAAGATGTACTGGAGCAATTGGCCTCTCCCGTTGCAGTTTATCCTCCTCCAGTTTTGGTTAACGAAACACCAAACAAAGCATCACCCGAAATTATATCGGAGACAGTTGTAACAGCTCCAATAAGGAGGAACCCGGCAAAACGAGGGAGAGAAAGAAAGTCGGGTTCTAGGCGTCACCGCAAAGTTGCCGCAGGTAATAGAGATACGGATTGAGGTAAAATTTTAGTGAAATCATTATTCTTTTCCCTTCCCCCTTTTGTGGTGGGGCGGAGGATTTGTGGGAGAGATCATTGTTGTAGTTGTTCTGTTCCTGAAGAAAGCACCAATTTCTCAGATTTTCCCCTTCTGGAATTGTCTATTTATATTCATTTTTTTATGTATATATAGCATAATATGGGTTGGTATCAGAGTAGTAATATGTTCTACTACGTTTTGTTCATTTGGCATAATTAATTTCACTCTATCAGACTCTGAAATGAAAAAATATCAATTTTCACTGAAAGTGTTCTTTACTCTCATCTGTTTTCTATTTAAGCTATATCTTTTTTGGGTAAAAGACTTAATTTGGTTACTGAAGTTGCTTGTTTAGAACTAATTTGGCCGTGAATTGTTTAAGGGTTAAATACAGATAGCTACTTTCTTAGATATTTTTGTTGCACGTAGCTACTCTTATTACACACTAAACTTGAAAAAGATCTTTCCGTCAGTTAACTTTGGCAGAATTTGACTCTAGTTCATTATGTGTCATGCACGTGGTTTTAATATTGTCTGAAAATGTCTAAAATACTCTTCTTCTTCATTGTAAAAAGACAAATACTCTTCTTCATCTGACAAACTTGTTCTTTATGATGAAAAAGAGTATTTTGGACATTTTCAGAAAAATATTAAAATCATGTTCATGACACGTGATGAGATATAGTCAAATTCCGTCAAAATTAACTGACGAAAAGATCTTTTGCAAGTTTAGGGTAGTCATGCATTGACGAATGCAAATTTAGGGTAGCTACGTGCAACAAAAATATCTAAGATGGTAGCTATTAGTAATTAACCTTTTTTTAACTCAAAATAGTTTTTGAACTTTCGTGTTTGATTTCAGTTTGGCCTCGACAATTTTCAAAATAGGATAAGAATATCAAATATTGACCCAATTTGGTTCTAGAACTTTTGATATAAGCTCTAACTGCAATGAGTATTTTAAGTCTATGTTTGAAAGTCCAAGGATTATTTTGAATTGAAAAAAATTACGGGTCAAATTGGGTTCAAACACAAAAGCAAAGGAGCCATTTGGGTTTTGAAAAGAAAGTTCAAAAAATAAATTTGATCTTAACACAAAAGTTCATGTATGAAATTGGGTCTTATTTTTTAGTACCCAAACTTTGGGACGAATTTAAATTTGGTACCCAATCTTTTATCTTATAGAACTGGTACTGAACTTCTATTTGTAACTCAATATGGTACCTACAATTAACGTTTGCAGACGAAATCGTTAACTCATTTGACGTGTAAAAACTCGTTGGCAAAAACAAATTGAAAACAAATTAAGACTTCGTTTGGATTGCATTAGAATGAGAATAAACAATCGGAATGAGAATGAGATTCTCAATTTTCTTGTTTGGATTAAAAATGTTCCGTTTATTTAGTCGATTAATACAAACATTACTACATGAGAATGAGAATTGAAGAATTACCATTCCCACTTTCTATTCTTCTAGCCAAGTCTAAATAAATTCATAATCAAACTTATTGTTCTAAGTGTTTTCGTTGATTTTCTTAAATTTTTAAAACAAAATTGAACATAAAACCCCTTATTTTTATTAAATTTCACAGCAACTGAAAAATCACTAGTTAAGAAAATGGCAAAGTACCTAATTGAGTCCTCAATTGTTATGAAACAACCGATTAGTATCTAAATTAGGTATTCAAATTAAATTAAAAAAATAAATGAGTCTCATTGTCAGTTCAATTAAATTTTTCGTCCACTCTATTGATATGGTACGTGAAGTCGTATAGAAAATTTTGGCGGAACTTACAAATTACAACACTAGTGGAGGTAAGAAAACAAAAAAAAAAAAAGAGTAAAAAAGACAAAAATATCCTTACTAGACCCGCACATGTACAATTTTGTCCCTTCAGTTGGTCACTCGGTCACTCCCATCTCTGCAAATACAAAAATAAACCAAAAAAAAAAAAATTCGCTTTTCTCTCACAAATTTTCTGTTGCATGTGACCACAACACCACCAGACTTGTGCTCAAAATTTCCAATTCTTCTTCGTTTCTTCTCGATTTCTGAAGATTTTCCCCGATGGGGAGACCTCCCAGTAACGGAGGCCCTGCCTTCCGCTTCATTCAGCCTGAGGTATCGCCATTTTCGTCTCCAAGTTTCTGATTCGTTCATGTATTTTCATGCGAGCTTTGAATTTGGGTTTTGCTCATCCTAATCCCCAATGGGTATGTGTATGTGTGTTTTGTATCACGCAATTTGATAAATTCTACCTCTGTGATGAGCTTCTGGTTCAAATTTTGTTCGTTTTCTGAAATTAACTGCGCACATTGATCGGAGCTTGGGTTGTTCATTTATTTTTATTTAGGTTAATATTTGTGGGTTTTGGATTCTTCTTCGTCATTTTCGTTCATGTATTTTCACGCGAGCTTTGAATTTGGGTCTGTGTATTTGTCATTGGCATCACGGCAATTTGATGGGTTTTGAATTTCTGGCTCTGTGACTGAGGTTAGGCTTGAAATTTTGTTTTTTCCCCCCTGAAATTAACCACACACATTGATTGCAAGTTGGGTTATTTTTTTGTTTATTATTATTTTTATTTTTTTTGGTGGGTTTTGGATTTTTTTGGTCTGTGATTGTGTTTGCCACCATGTTTTCTGCAATTTGTGTTAGTTTTATCAGTTTTAAGTCACATGCATTGTTTTTTTGTTTTGGGCTTTCTTTGTATATGTTTAAGTTTTATGTTAAATCGTTTTTTTGGTTATATTGTGGGAAATTTGTGTGCATGAACTATTTTCTAGTTTTCGAGTTGGCTTTCTTAATATCTGATTTGGTGGTTTCATCTATTGTTGTGACTTGTCAAAGTATGTTTTATTCATGCATTGGATTGCAATGAAGAAAATTTAGAATATGAAAATTTTGGTGTTTTGATTGTGGGCATTTATTGCCGATTTGGCATTCTGATTAGAATTTCATATATGCTCTCTCTCTCTCTCTCTCTCTCTCTCTCTCTCTCTCTATATATATATATATATATATATATTTGTGAGATTTTTCCTCGTTATTAGCCATATCTGAAACCATACATTTGTTTTCTCACTGACGTCGGTGTTTAGGCATATGAGTTTAGGAAATTGTTTACAAAAACAAAATTTCAAAATGGCTAATCTACTCGGGCATATCTTTATTTAAATCCCATTTTTTGTCTTTCTTCTCATTATTTTAGATTGTTTCAAGTATTATCAACATGAAGGCCATAAGCATGGGCAAATTGTATGACTAAGAGTTGTATCATACTCTTCACAACTTATATGAGTGGTAGAACCTTACATTCTTGTGGATTCTTGTTACATTCGACAATTGGGTCCATTTCACTTCTTATCTTGAAATATTTCCTTTTGAAAAGTAATTGTATATTACAGAAAAGAACCTCAAGAATTTAATCAACTATTGCTATCCCATCTAAATATCAAATTAATTCTCACTTATCGGTCTCTTTCTCGGAACATCCACTAGAAGTATATGGAGAATGATGCATGCATGGTCATGAAATACTTTTTTCTTTTGATGGTGGATGGGGGAGGAAATTATGGGATTCCGTTTTGTACTTGCATTGATAAATGTATTTGGACTTGTTAGTAAAACGCACTTGGGATCAAGTGATACGATGCTAAATTGTGGAATGGAACAAGGGACATGGTTCGAATGCATTAACTATTGCCATAAACATGTAACCATCCTAAATTACTTACATTGATACCTAACTACCTTGAACATTACCCCCTGCTTTCTTTTAATTATAGAGTTAGTTTGAAATTAGATGTATTACCCTGGACTTCATTTAATTTTAAATTTTCAAAATGTAACCTAAAATAAAATATAAAAAAACAACCCAAAGCTTCAAAGATATGAAGATTCTAGACGATGGAATCTAGAAATTCCAAATTCCGGTCTTCAGAATCTCAATTACTTCGGGAAACGGCAGCCCTTCTATTTCATGGCCTTTTTCTTCAATACCCACTAGTCTGTGGATTAGTATGTGTTTACAGATAAACCAATAAAAAAGCACAAACAATCTTCCAAAAATAATACCAAACTCAAAATCAACTAAAAACGCACCCAAAATCAACTTTACATCCAAATTAAACCATAATCAACTAAAAAATCAGCCTAAACCTTTAAAGCAATGCAAAATGCACTTAAAACCAATCTAATATCTAAACTAAACCAAAATTACTTCAATCTCAAATCAAAATTAACCCTGACCTCGGAATCAGCTCAAACAAACCTTAGTCATACAAAAAATCATGAGAGAGAGAGATAGAGTTGTTGCCGGTTGCATCCTTCAGCAATTGATGAGGCCCAATCTCATCCATAGTGACCATCGCAAGTGATAGAATGGGAGAAAACGGGGAAGGAGTGAAAGAGATGGGGAAAAGGGAGAGAAATTAAATGATAGTATTAAAATAATAATAAATTGAAACCTCATAAATATGGTAGTCATATGTTGTGCATATGATCTAACGAAGTGGAATATTCCGCCAAATTTAACCAACTTAAAGTGAGGGATGAAGTTTGAGGTAGTGAAGTTAAGTGTCGATAAAACTAATTTTAAGTATGCACGTGTTTCTGAACTATAGTTTAGAGTGATCATTTGTAATCACCTTTTTTTTATTATTATTACAATTCTGATGGATTAGTTTCCTCTTTGTTAAGGTCGCTGAGATGGAGACTATATTGCAAGAACACAATAATGCAATGCCTGCACGTGATGTTCTTGTAGCTCTTGCAGACAAGTTCAGGTCTGTTTTCCATTTTCATAATAACTTCGGATACTGTATTATTCTTGATATATTTAGCTATGAGGTAGGAGCTTAAACTATTTTTTTTTTTTTATTTTAGTGAATCGGCAGAGCGAAAAGGGAAGATTGTAGTGCAAATGAAGCAAGTATGAAAATGTATTGCATTTTTTAACAAGGAGATTTTTTGGATTTTGTCTCACATAATATTTTCCTTATAGGTCTGGAATTGGTTCCAAAATAGGCGTTATGCAATAAGAGCCAAATCAAGTAAAGCTCCTGGAAAATTGAATGTAACACCTATGCCTCGGGATGATTCAACTCCAGTTAGAAATGTTCCTCAGCCCATGGCAGCTCCCATGGCTGCACCTGCTCTTACTCCTTCAGGTAGAATTGGTTCTCCTCTATGTATAAAGTCATGAAAGTTCCCATATTTCATTTTCCAAATGTTGAGTATTCCTATTTGAAGTTGCCCCGATATTGAAGTTTGTCTTCATCAATGCCGTACGTGACTCCTTATCTTTTGCACGTGATAATGAAATGGTCAATTTAAGATCTCATGGTTTGAGGCTATGCTTATTTTATAAATAGACATTGGATATGATTTTATTGATAGATCCACTGATGATGTATCTTCCCTAATCCTCGTCTAACATACTATTGCTTAATGTGAATTGTGATCCCAGAGTAGCTGAAGAAACAATCCAAGACTAGTAAATTTCATTGATTTCAAACGGATTTATTAATGTTTGTATTATCAATAAAAACATGCCCTGAGGCCTGAACTAATCCTCTCTTTTGATCTCTATACACTCCCCCTCCCTTCTAGTCCATGTCAGTTTATTTAGCTTTCACTTGACCCTTAGTTTTACAGCAAGGCGATTAAGATCCAAACGTATAAATAAGAGTAGATTTAAGTAAGGCATAGTTGTGTAGTTAGGTTGGATTCTTATTGAACATTAAAAGGATAGCTTTGTTGACTCTTGACTGCTATGGATGGCATGTAACTGATATTCAAAGTTCAAACTAACGGAAACGCAATTCATCATTATCATTACGGATATTACACTTATGTCTTCTCTGATTTCCTTTGTAGTGAATTGGGATGGTAAAACCATGTAGTTAGTCTAGCCAATGTGATAGTTACTTAAAGTTACTTACCAGTAAACAATATTCTCATTCATTTGTTTGTTGTTCCGGTAAATCCCAGGTTGCCAGTTAGTAGCTCAGAGAGTTTTCAACGGTTATAAAATTTAATGGAACACCTGTTATATTATACTAGTTTGTATCTCGTGCGTTGCACGATATATGAATTGTATTTTTATTATACACAAGTCACTAATATCGCTCAAATGCAATAAAAAACAGTATAACACATAATATATATTAGAATTTCTTATTGACGACTTTCCATATCTTACCCATTCAAATTTAGAAATGTATTGTTTTGTAATTATGAAAAAGTTTGGGCCAAAATTAGAAGTTTGATGAGGTTTTATAAATCTCTTTTTTTATCAAGCTTTTATAGTTAGTATAGATTAGGTTTGTGTGACCTTTGAGGTATATATTTTTTTGTATGATTTTTTTGTTTTTAATTACACTAATTTACTTAACATATAAGACATTTGGGGCAACTACATAATTAAGTAAAAAATTGTGCTAAAACTAAAATTTTGATGATGTGGCGTTCTAATACGCATTATAAACCAATTTTTTTGTTCTACTTTTATAGTATGTATAGATTTGATTGGTCCATCATGAGGACTGGACGTTTCTATTTTGAGTCTGCTGTGTAACGTTTTTGTGCCCAGGCTACAGAGTCCAATGTGTCGCATGAAAAACACCATGTGTAACCAATATGAAAACTACACTTTCTCGGTTAAATACACACATCAAGGCATCCTGATAAACGTGTTGGTTCTTAGTGGTGTCTTAGAATACGTTATTAGTTTGCGCAATGGAAACCGCCAACCTAAACTGGGGAAAAGCTTTGTGAAATTACCATTTTAGTGCTACTTCAAAGCTTGAGTGTCATTATTTAAGTAGACCAAATTAACTTATTTGGTATCACTATTTTCCAGATTTACTTTGCTGATTTGTTTTCCATGTGCTTAGTTCCAGCTGCGGGAAGGAGTGCTCCAGAGAACTCTGTGATGGAGTTCGAAGCTAAATCTGCAAGGGATGGTGCTTGGTGAGTACTAACCACAGCTGAGTTCTAAGGATCATATAACTTTTTCCGTCTCTTTTAATCGCAAATGAATTATGAGTATCATATTGATTTATTGAATCCCTTCCTTAGGTATGATGTTGCAACTTTTCTATCCCATAGAGCCTTGGAAACCGGTGATCCGGTGAGCTCATTTACCGCATAATTAGTACAAGTTAATAAGGGAATACATTTGAGCTTTGTATATATGATATTTACCATCCTTGTGTTTTGTTTACATCTCTTATTTGTCTCTTTATATATTTTAATAAATGATGTAATTATTAAGGAGCTCATTCTTGAATACAGTTACAAGTCATTATTTGCATTATGTAACTCTTAAGGGGCCGTTCGTTTAATTTCTGAGAAAAGGGAATTGAAATGCTATCAATTCAAATGTCGGGAATTGAAATATGGTAATTAACGTTCTATCGGGGGCCATGGAATTTCAATCACCCAATTTTTTGAATATTTCAATTCTTTTGAGGAAAGAGAATTATTTTGCAATTACACGTATACTCTTTCAAAAAACTTAAATGAACGCATGAAATAGAAATTAGAAATACCTGACATGTCCTAATTTCCTAGGGGTTCACTTGAAAATGCCTAAACGAACGGCCCCTAACAATTATTTTATAGTTCAAAAATGTTTGTTT
>JAYMTJ010000208.1:0-13665 GCA_036897525.1 Pelargonium x hortorum | reverse complement strand
TGTGTACCCACACACCCACTCCACTCCCAGCCATTAGATTTTTACTTCTCAACGTAACAGTATGTTGAAACATTCATTGGAGTCGATTCAGAACATACTAGATTATAAGGCAAAACATAATCAAAAGAGCAACAATAAATAGTTAGGAACTCACTGTGATCTCCCCTCTTGCAATGGGCAAGTCATAATAGGAGTCTTTATGTCATTTGAAGCAGTCATTAAGATCTCTTGTAGACGTGGAATTCCTAGAGTGACATTCATTTCACCTCGCCCAGCAAGATGAAAAGTGTTCAACCTGATAAATAAGACAATTGGTCAAATGTCTAAGATTTGCATCCAGGAAAAAAAAGAAAAGGAAATTTGGGTGTGTGTGTGTGTGTGTATATATTCACTGCAATCTATCTATTTACACCCAAAAACAAGTAAATGCAAAAAAAGTACTTCTAACAAGCATAACTGAAGAAAAATTTCCCATGTAATATAGAGAGAAAATTGAGAGGCATTTTTAAATAAAATCTCACGTCATCTGTGTTGACGGCTCTCCAACAGACTGAGCAGCAAGGACACCAACTGGTTCTCCTGGCTGTGCTAGGCTTAAGAGGTATCGGCGTTTCACTAATTTCATGAACTCCTCTCTACATGCTAAACCAGCAGTAACACGTTCATTCAAGGTTATCTGTTCAACATAGTCCTCTGCTTTCTTTGCAAGGGCAGCTGGCAACCCAATAAAACCGTTGGACTCCGGCTCATGCTCAAGTTTGTTGAGCTCAGAACCACTCTGTTTTGAGGTATTGGACTCATGATTCTGAAAATTAAAAAATCAGATATATGAACTATAAGTAATTAATTCTGTTCAGGACTCAGATTGGGGAAATGGATTAAAAGTTTTCACCACTGTCAGTGCTTCAAACTTTGAAAGAAATTTTGATCGGTGGACATCAACACCATCTTCGCCATAGAAGAACTGAACTATTGAACCATCGGCATCACGTACAGTGTGGTCATAACAAACTTTTAGACACTCGAGATTTTTAATCAGGCACCTTTGCAGGTACCCGCTGCGAGATGTTTTCACTGCTGTGTCAACTAACCTGCACAGTAAAGATCATGATCAATATGTAGCAACAGTGTGACATGGTAGATAAGGCCATGAGTATTAAGAACTATAATTTAAAAGTGCAGCAAGTCAATATAGCAACCATTAACATGAAAAATGTCAAAGATAAGAATGGAAAAATCTAAATTTGAAAAGTCAAAAGCCCTTTGTAACTATGTAAGCTGTTGTTAAACTTTCACATGAAAAGAAGAAGAAAAAAAGTGTATACAAACCCTAATGTACTATACAAAGTTGTCAAAGTCAAGACACTTTAAGCGAACTGCAAAATAAGTTTTTGTAGAGTTACTAGGATAAAAATATTTACACTCTTGCACAAAACTACTATATCAGTATTATGATGATTCTTCGAGACTACTTCAAATGCAGCAACCTCAATCTCACATTACTAAATCTAGATTATAGAGTAAGTGAGTAACAATTAGATTCTGAAGAGCTACGTACTGATAACCCTAAGTCAAATGCTGCCAACTATACAACTGAAAATTTGAATCTACAGAACTAAGAACTAAGAAATTCAATATGCAGAACTTGTGAATATTTTAATTATGAACCCCCAGATAATCCTCTACTTTCTTGCCAACGGATAACAATTAGGGCTACAACCAAAAGATTCTTTGCTAATTTGTAGCTCCAAACCAGACAAAATCAGTGTTTTCCTCCAAGATGCCTATCTCTAAAAATGCACGATATTCACTATTAAATATATAGGAGTAATGCAGGCATCAGTATATTGTATATGTTTTATTTTTCAGTACAAGCTAAAGTTTGATCTACCAAAGATACACTAACATGCAACTAAAGAATTAGATATACATGTGACACTTTGTTCTTCCATATCAGTCAAGTTAATTTTGCATGTGTCATCATACATGAATTCATTATATATAACTCCTAAGGATAGGTAGTATTCCGATTGGTAAGAATTATGGAAATCTAGATAATAATAAGACTTACCCTTCACGACCGGCCATGCAATGGAAGTAATATTCTTGAGGACGAAGCCCAGTAAGGAAACGATCAATAATAAACCCTCCAGCTCGAGATGAGCAGTCCCATGGAGGGAAGCAGGGTAAGGTCTTCCCAGAAACCATTCGAGGAACACGTTTTCCCTCTAACTCTTGTGAGCCCAGATAAGAAGAAATTTGCTGGAAGTTAACCTGTTCAAGTAACCGATGAAACCCATAAAATTACTACCAAATGTTCACCAAATAGAACAGAACAAAACATACAAGTAGCAGAAGAAAATAGAAGAGGACTAAAAAAACTTCCCATTCACCAAAAAACGAGCAAAACAGATAGCGTAACTAGATACCATCTAAAACACTACCTATCTGAGTTGACCCTAAGAAACAGTAACTACAATAATGGAAAACAATTTGCATTATTACAGCGTAACTTTTTTTTTTTTTTTTTTTTAAAATACGCATATTATAAATAATCAAACATTACAAACAGCGTAACTAGATACCATCTAAAACACTACTTATCAGAGTGACCCTAAAACACAGTAACTACAAAAATGGAAACCAATTTGCATTAATACAGCGTAACTAGATACCATCTAAAACACTACCTATCAGAGTGACCCTAAAACACAGTAACTACAAAAATGGAAAACAATTCGCATTAATACAGCGCAACTAGATACCATCAAAAACACTACCTATCAGAGTGACCTAAAACACAGTAACTGCAAAAATGGAAAACAATTTGCATTAATATAGGATGAAGAGGCTAAAAAAGTGTAACCAATCTCCCCCTTTTTTAGTCGCAACAAACAAACCTTGTGAATACTTGAGCAGACATGACTAAATGATATATAACCATAAAAAATGACTAAGGTTAAAAAAACTGCTTAACAAAATATTAATTGTAACTACAATTTGAAGAAAATCATTATATAGATAGAAACTTACCGTCCCACCCTTGGCACCAGATATAGTCATAAGAGATATACAATTCTTTCCAGATGGTTTCCATAACCCTTCAGACAACAACTCAAGGTTGACCTTTTTGTTATATTCATTAAGTCCACTAAGCATTTTCCTATCTAAACTCATTAAGGCTGACTCTCCATTGCTCCGTACATATTCTTCAACCTTGGTTTGCAGTTCTTTTGGATCTGCAAGGTATAAATATTATCAACAAGAATCTTGAAACATTAATCATAACAAACAAAAATGTCAGGATGGATGATGAGAATCTATAGTCATACAGGAAAATCTAGATATATTCACATATTATCTTTATCCTTTTTCATTTTAGATTTAATACCTCAGTGAGAAATACATATTGGGTAAACATTATGCCAAATTACTCAATGAACCTGATATTCTGGAACCTCAAAATCTGCCGCAAAGCTGAATTATCTTTACCTTTCAACTTGGTATGGAGAATAGTAGTTTGTTCTAAGCATCTAGTTCAATTTTCCATTTTTAGACAGATATAGTTGCCAAACAGGAAGTATGAAAAGTTTCTTCAGCAAGAAATGGTCGCCAAAATTTACACACAAAAGGGTATAGAGGTTACTATATATCTCCTACATCCTCACCTCAGCCATCTATATTATCATAAAACCTTAACTGGTATTAGATAGGAAAAGTAATAACCACTAGAGTGTATTGCACTTGATAACAGTAGCATACCTACTGCCTCATCATCCTTGAACCCTACAAATTCACAATGAATTTTTTCACCACTCCTTTGTGCTTCTTCAAGTTGCATCTTCCTTTTAAGGTCTTTATCTTCCTTTATTAAAAGATCATCAACCCCACAGGTGAAACCATGCATCTGATAATAAAGATCACAATCAGTGGAGGAGCACAAGCCAACAAATACTCAAAATTTTGATCAGATCAAAAAATAAATATTTGAATAGCCAAACCTGCAAAAATGCGGTAAATAGCCGACTCATTGTAGAAAGCAAAGATCCAGCTGTATTTGAACCATAGAGCTCTTGCACCTTGTGAACAAGACCATATTCCACAAATTGTGCCTTGTCTATCACACCATGCACCAAATAATTGTTATAGATAAGCAAAATATGTTCCCCATGTTCATTCTTCTTCAACTGCTCCTCGCCTTTCCTTGTCTCTTCACCCCCTGAGCGTACTTTAACAGCTTTATTTTTAAAGAACATAGGAGGAATCTTACATTCCTTTTCCACAGTGAAGGGTTGGTGACCTCGAGTTATATGATCTAGCATAGCAGTAATGACCTAAGGATACAAGACCAGAAAAAGTTGCTTAGGAAACAGTGACATCTACAATGAATCGCAGATATCCAGAAACAGTATAGCCGAAGTGATCAGCTAATCAACACCCAGCACTCTAGGAATTTGAACATAGTTTGCCGCCTGTTTTGGATATAACTCGTGAATTATTAACGAAGGTTTTCAGACAATACCTGCTTCCCAGTCCAAAGAGGCTCCGGTTTCCATATTGCAGGTAGTGGCGGCTCTATTTCATCTTCAGAATTCAAAAGGGAAACTTTTTTACCAGGTTTTTTGGAAAAAGAACCCAATCCGGCAGTGGAAACGCCAGAAGTATAAAGAAGCTGATTGAATTCATCGCGAGTTAGAAAGGTATCCTTTTTTGTAAGCAGTGCAGCACTGACAATATGATCCTGAGGATAAAATATAAAATTATACGATGATTAAATGAAAGTTCATATCCACATAATGAAATCGCACAAAACAAGGAAGCTACCAAAGAAAAAGTTCCCCTTGGGTGGAGTGGGGAGGGATTTTGGAAAAAGGGGAGATTTACCACCCCTATTGTGTAGCTCAGCATATTGGGCAAATTTTGAAATAAATAAAAATTAAAAAAAATAAAAAGTAAAGAAAAAGTCTATTCACAGAGTACTGTTAAGTAAATACGAAACCTGAATCAGGGCTCTGACTGGATCACCATTTGTAGGTTTAACGTATTGATTATTCGCATTAACAATATTGTAAGCTTCTGCACGAGAAATTTCATCTTGAGGAAAATGAACATTCATTTCATCACCGTCAAAGTCAGCATTGTAAGTACTGGAGTCAGAGAAAAGAGCATTGGTGTCATTTATGGTGATATATACTCAACACTAACCACCACCCCCGAATCAATAAATAAATAAAAAATTAAAAACCTGCAATTTGCATAGTGCATGCGAAGTGTTCTTTCCCCCTTTAAAACACGAACTACATGAGCCATTATACTTGGCTTGTGAAGCGTAGGCTGCCAAGAAACTTAAATTAGATAAACAAACGTGCACATAGCAAATCCAAAAACCAAAGTTTAAATTACAAGGAAGCACTGATCAAAAAAATTTCAAGCAATTCATATAATAAAAACTAAAGCCCTTAGTAGTTGCATTGCTTAGATCAAAATTTGATCATCCATATTTTTAATCAATTAATATACAGAATTATTTTGAATTTGGTCTCAAACTGCAGGAGCACTCGCCATCAGGGTTGCACCGTCAATAACAGAAATATGAAACCAAGTTAATCTATAAAGTTCTGTTGAACTGTTTCTCTTTATAAATCGTAGTCTGATGAGTTTCAAGGTTATTTTAAATAGAATATGCTTGATTCAATTCAAAGTTGTAATGTTGACATTGAATACAGCCAGAAAGCCAAAACATTATTTGAGCATTTGAAAAATGATGTCATTGGTTACATAGTTTCTTATGACTCATCTCATACGGAAAGGACTCCAGAATAACCAAACAATAGTAGGGAAGGTATTAATATTACTGTATTTTGGTCGTGTTAGTTTCAAAATGGGTTTCTTCTGTATGAGCCAGAATGGAATTACAAGTTCATGTGTGATCCAGTCAATATTTAAATGATCATTTTCTTCTTTTCATCAAAAGAAAAAATACAAGCTCCTTAAAAGCACTGGCTAATCGCTCTGAGAAGCAAGATACCTAATATCTTACATTCTTACCAAACATGGAATCCAAATACGCACGTAAACATAAAATCAACAGAAGAGCAGAAATACCTGTCGGTTGACTAGCACAATATCTCCGTCTTTCAAATGGCGATATACAACTTTGCCTTCATAAACAGGATCACTGGCCTTTCCCGATTGGATCACAGCCCCTCTAGAGGAAGGCAACCTCCTTGAAATTGAAATACGAGATTTCCTGCATGCTGGCAACATCTTAGTAGATACCTTGTCAACATACCGAGTAGCTCCAGGATGCACATCAGGGCCATTGACTATAGCTTCCCTCAATTTATCAACATTCCAAGGAGTAACTCTCTGCAAGCAAACAAACATCATTGCCAACAAAGAACAAACAAATATAAGAACATAAGGTATATAATAATATTTTTTAAATGTCACTAGAAAATGATACGAGAGACGAGTAAAATCAACCAATCCACACTGTAGAAAAGATGCAAAATGAACATAGTAAAACTTTAAGCATCCAGTTTGTTGATGCACTTTGAACTAGAGAAAGAATCAAACCAGCAGGGATTGTTGACTATACATAATCCAAGAATAAGATTTTTTTTTTTTTTAAATTTGGGTTGTAACATGCATCCTATATACAAGTAAGAAGCAAATTGTAGATAGAATATGCATCTACCGCACAATCATGAACTATATTTGTAGAGCCTTCCTTACTTCAGGATAAGTCAATCTTGTTGCAAAATATGGAGGAATCCCAATCTCATTAACTGCTAGATTGTTATCAGGCGATATGACTGATCGACATGCATAATTAACTCTCTTCCCCATCATTTTTTGCCGAAAGAGACCTTCCTTTTTCTCCAGCACCTGGCATATACCCGACTCTACTTTACGTGGACCTGCCATCAAGTTCAGAAAGACCACTGCTTAGTCGTTACAGAAAATAATGAAGCCGACTATCCTGTATCTATTTTAATTATAAACGCAATCACTGTCCCTAAAATACTAGTTATAAGCATCAGAACAGCATGATGGGAATAAATCACGAAAATCTGTCTCTTAGAAAACATAGTAACATAGAACGCACAAAGCAAACATCCATCCCTCCCTCCCCAGATGTGACATTTAAAAACAAAAGTACTTCTCTTCATCAAAACTAGACACGTGTGTCAATTGAAAGAAAAGAACTAAACCAGGTCGGAGGGGGCAAAAACAATATTTTTCAAACCAAAAGCCAGATGACTTTTGACTGCAAACAATTGCACATTCAAAAGGTTATATACCACCACTCCAGTTAAGAAAACGAATAAATTCCAATAGTATGGTAGAGGTGGTCTAAAAGAAAACCCACACTGAGGTACAGATTCCGTAAGAAATAGAACACATCCTATTCACCCAAGATAATCCCCTTTTTCAATTTAAGTATCTGAATATATCAATTATCCACACATAGCAATATTTTAGGCACAGCATTGATGAAGAAACTGTAAATCTTTTCCCCTAGCTTGTTCACTAACCAAGACCTAGAACAACTCTAACACCCTACACTTCACCACATGAGCAATAACCCAGCAAAAAGAAGTTGAAGAAATAGTAAATCACATTTGAACTCACCTGTGGCCGTTTTGCTATTAAAATACACATTTAAAGATAACTGAAGATCCCTCCATCTGCTAACAAATATAGAATGCCCAAACTTGTCACTATCAGCGGCTTCTTTCAAAGATATATTGCATTGCAGAACCTTATTTAATAAAACAGTGTGAGGATGCTCCATTACCTACAGGGAACACATAAAATGTATGGTTATTCACATACCATTTGATAGTAGATCCAGCAGATTAAACTAAGGACAGCAAACCTCAACTATTGCTGCCTGACAAATAATAATTTGGTATGTTGCAGAAAAAAGATGCAACAATATCTTAGTCATCAACAATTCTTACATAGGCAACTTCCCAATTTACTAATCGACAGTTTACTTGTAAACATGTACACAACATTTTATAATGTCCTCTTCCAAGGAAAGACTTGGAGAACATGACCAACCCATGACACAATCTACTGCCCATACTAGGTTGGCATTCTTCCTGCTGAGGACATGCACAGGAGCCTAAATGAAAGAAACATATGGACCCCTCACATCCAATAATACACCATGGACTGCAATTGCGGATAATGGATGACACTAAGCATTGAAGTAGGAAAAAGAGCAAGTAGTAAGTCAGTAAACTTATTGACAGGACAATAAATTTATCTCATCCTAGTTATGAGCAACACTAACACAGATGTACACAAAACTGTATAATCCTACAAGCATATAATTAAGCAATAATCAGATTGACCAAATCATAAGCATTGTTGAAAGGATCTGTTTTAAATGTAGTTATAGCATCACTTGGCAAATAATATATCATATGATCAGTTTTTTGTCAAGTAATCGTCAAAAAAATTAAGCAGACTATGTTTTCTATTAATTTTCACGTAAGAGAATTCTCTGAGTGCTTACAGAATCACCTCCCTTGGCTGGGGGGCGGAATTTGATAGGTGGTACAAGGACGGTCTTTAAGAAGAACGCAGAATAACCTGCTTCCATTCCAATTGAACAGTTACCCTGCTGCTGAATGTTGCTGATAAATGAGCAGAGTAGAGGCTCATTTTCCCACAACCTCTTAAAAATATTTTCAACCTGTGATTGATGGAAACTCCAAAATCACATTTCAAAACCATGAAGATCTCAATAGTTTAAATAGTAACTGAAAACAACTACAGCAATTGAACAAAGGAAACAATAATTGTCACCAAGCTAGCACTAGGCATAAGCATACTTCTGAGGGTAGTAAAGATCCTGTGAGGGTCTTAGTCTGATTGGAGAACTCAACAGATGCTTTCCCCCCATCTTTTCCACGTTTTTTTCTTGCTTTATCTTGACTTCCGTAAGTACTTTCTACCTCAGATGAAGCTAGGCCCCCATCGCCACCATCTTCCAACTCACACCCACTAATAACATTTGCTCTCGCATAAGAAGTCTTCATATTCTACAGACATAAATCAAGAAAAATACTCAAACGATTAAAGCGGCCAAAGTTATAGAGAAAAAATATGACAAATGAAGAAATCTGTAATTGTATGTACATGCACACATAAACACATGCTATTGCCTATTGCCTTATACAGTTTTGCTCGTGCTATGTCAAAAAATCAAGGGTCTCAATTAACCTCTCCCTATTAAATGTTAAATCAAATAGCAGTTATGTCACATTCATCTTCAAAATGTAGAAACAATAATGAAATAAATAATAGGAGCAGATCACAACTGTAACATGCTAGTTTTAACTGCAACTGAAAAATCATTTAACAAAGGTCAATATAGAATGTGCCACGAATCCATGATGCTACAAAAGGCAGGCTATGTATAGACTGCTGATTTTCATAGTGCGTACTAAATTTCAGAGTAATTTAAACGTTTACATGTAAACTTTTCCGCCATTGAATCAAGTCATCTGCTTTATTCAATAATTCCCAATCTACCCTCCTGAATAATGAAATTTGTTAAGTTCACAACCCAAAAGTCTATGCTCTTAGAAGGAGGAGCTCAACTTGTGCACCAACTTCAAAACTCCCCCACACATGCAAGCCGAACAACACGAAGGGCTCTGGATGTGAACCAAGAATTCACAGGGGGGCAAAAGTGATGGGCAAAGACCAAGACAAATCAGCTCCAATACCATATTAACTTTGCAACTTAAAAGTTTTTGAGAGGAGAGACCCAACTAGTATTTAAAGCAGTCTCAAACTCCACACACTTTAAAAGCAAGACACTTCAACACAATTTAATGCCATTGACTCATCTTCAATTTACTATTTACTTCATCTCTAATTGAACATAAAATACCAAAGTAACAACATGCTCATTTTCAAATCTAGACTATCAATGAACCGCCATACATTTACAAACTCAGCAATGTCAGAACACAAGTCTACTTATTTTGGTATCTATAGAGTAACAAAGTAAGATAGCAGGCAACAATTTGCACGCGCACACACACAATCTATGAAGCTACTGCAGAGTCTAAAGGTATAAGCTCTTTAAAATTCCTCCTCCATCATTCATATTACTCCTTTCAATTGATTGTTGCATGAGTCATGAACAAGATACTCGCAAAATGCCATGAGTAATAAGTTAGGTTATCATTCATTTCAGAGACAATAAAAATTTACATCAGCGGGAAAAGAAATCAGAACTCAGAAGCAAGGATAAGGGCAAAATCTCAACAAACATGAACAAAAACATGCGAAGGGAAGCCCAGAGCACTACCGCGATCCAACATATCGGAAGAGAGGACAGAAATTCCAACACACAAATGAATATGCGTTGATGGAGTCAACACTGGGCAACATTGCATAATGAATTATATTATTTAGACTATGTCATTACATTCTGCAACAAAACACTACTCCATCTGCCCAAAATGAGTGACCCCTTTCTTGCTCTTTTTTTGTTTAGTTAGCTATGCATGAATTAGCAACAATATTCTTGAGATATGTTAGTAAGAAACTTAGAAGCCCTTAAGTATGTTAAAACAAGAGCACACGGGAGTATGTGGGTGAAAGTCCAACTCTAACTTACTCATCCTCAATTTTTACAGAAATGGGAGCATGTATTTATAAGTACATGCCAAGCCAAATTTGATTATTTCATTAATTTTGTTATAAAAGCAGGCCCTAACACTGTTGGTAGATAATTGTACATACCCTCCTAACCCTGTTTGAAATAGTTTTATCTCAAGTTCAGAAGTTGTCGCTAAAATTGAACAGAATATCCCAATTAATTTCAAGATCATAGCCGGAAAGACCACTTATGAAGCACTAATATTCTTTAAAATTCAATATAATATAATCCTACTGTATATTTCCTTCTATATGTCAAAAGTTATTTGTGTCACAGAAGGCCACTGAGCCATTCATCACATCATTGGCTTTCAGAACCTTAAAAACCAACCAAAATGAGCTGAAAGGGGACCTAACAAGAAGTATCAAGTAAGCCAAACCATTTGCAGGAGTAGTAAAGGCTGCAGAACACACAATGTAAGCCACTATGATGTACAAAATCAATAGACAACAAAACAGAAATATGATGTTTAAGGTCACACATCTTCAATAGTTTCAAGAAACGAAGATATGAAGACGTACCGTGCTCAGCCATCCAAATGTAGGCTTAGTGATCTTAGGGTTTTTCGCCTTGCATTTATTACACTTTTTTGTTTTTTTCTTCAAAAAGTTTCTCAAAACAGACATGGCTTCAGTTTCTTGAAGAGATGTCCATTCTTGCTTCTTGGAGTAACTGGTCTGGTCATCTACTGAACCATATGATACATGGCTAACATCGCTGTCCTCTGGATATGACACATTACCTGAAGAGTTTGATTCTGAATCTAAATTTTTTGCTCCAATAACATCACCTTTTGCAATGAGTCCCAATTGAGAAACACATAACTCAACCTTAAACAAAATTAGAGGAAAACATCACAATCAAAGACAAAAGAAATGCCAATAAAAAAATATAACTAAATGAACCTCCAAAGAACATGTTAAACAAACTTCTATCAAAATCCAATTACCTCACTTCTGGTAGCTCTAAAATGGTGGCAAAAGAAACATGTTTTTTGAAGAAGAGTATAAAGATCATTAAATAACAATGGATTGTAGACTAGTGAACAAAGGTCAATGCGACCGAAGTGACCTGGGCAGTGAAAAGAACGTTGGCCACATGATTTGCAACTGCATATAACGAATAACCATATCAATGATATATCATAGATCCATACACTGAGTTACTATATATCTTAAGCATTTATGTCAATAGTAAGAGTGAAATACTGAAATCAAAGACCCAGTGCTAAAACAGCATATGCTACACATCTGTCCAGTGATATGTCATACAAAATTCTATCCAGATAAAACATCAAATGAAATAGATACAAAATCAGTACAATCACTTCAGTTAGCTATAAACTTTAAAGGAAGTCTCTTTTAACAACATAAATAAAATGACACCCTCTCGTAAATCTACCTCAAACAGGACTTAATGATTTGTGATGTAATCGAAGACAAACAAAAACTTTCAAGGGAATTGTGAATGAAACAACATATACATCCATAATGTTGATAATGTTTTTTCATGACGCAGGTACATTAATCACTAAAAAGTACCTTCCATGTGGGCAAGAAGATGGAGTTTCTTTCCTAACTGATCTAGACCTACTTCGGTAAAGGATACAATGAATCCAATAAAAGAGAAAACAAGATACAAACACCAGAAAGGAAAATGGCATTCACAACAATATTTATCAACACACTGGCACATACATAGGTAGCAAACAATATTTAGCAAATCATAAAAGTAACTATCCACTGGACAAATAAAGTATCTCTCTGATAGGAACAGCCCTGCCATTCAACTAACATAAGTACATTAAAAAGTTCATTGTTCTAAATATCAGTTGTAGACTCGGGGTAGTAAACAACAATGATGATAAGATAAATCAAATTTAATCATCAAAGTGATGCCCAAATTCTTCATAAGTCTCGCAGCATCAACTTTCTCATTGGTTTATGTATCCAAAAGACATCATCATTAATAACAAAACAGCACCTGATCAGAGGAAGGCAATAAGAAACTAAGTCTATGTAACCAAACAAGAATGACAAACAAAGTGGTTTTAAACCTGCGAAATATGGAGCAATCGAGGAGTGATTGACCAGCGAAAAATCCAAAACATGATGGATTCAATCATCAGATGGGGTCATTGGAGGAACTAAATGCATGTGCAGACAGACAAACAAAACTGAATTTTCAGAAAGAAAAAGCAAAGGTGGATTTTGATTATAGAGAAAGAGGAAAACAGAGAATAACAAACGAACAAATATTTTAAGAACCTCTTCCTTAAAGTTCTCGTATTCAGAGGTAAATTCTTGGATCTTACACAAACATGAATTATGAGTAAGCATCGAATAACTTACGCAGTATGGTCGTCTAGTGGGCCTAATGTCGGATCATATAGTCCACCAGGCACAGGTCTGTCCACACTGTCAAGCAAGTTGGTATTGGTTATCTTCGTGGGGCCATACTTCTTAGCCTCTTCGGTTGTTAAGAACCCGAACCTTACAGCGTCAACATATTCAGTGGCACCCTGCAACAAAGCTCAGAATTAAAGTAGACTAGTAAATAAAAATACAAATCAGAACAGAACCAGCATGCAACAAATGCCAACTAATTCCCTTCACTAAGTGCCATCTAAACCACATTCACGGTGCATATAATATATGCTAGCAGTCTTCAGCAACCCTTCTTTCCATGGCAAAGAAGCTATCTAGCAGTAAATCATAGTGAGCTTTATATTGAACCAGCTCAACCAACCCAAATTCTCAATTTTTCTAAGCCAACCATCAGCTCTAACAAAAACTTCATAAAAATAAATAAATAAAAAATCACATCTTGCCAATAGTTCGTTGAAAAACAACTACAGTAGGTTGCTGATAACATACCAAAGAAACCGACAGCTTCTCTAAAGTTACAGACTTTTCTAACAATTCACTACTTTTTAATGGGGAAAAACAAAAACAAGCAACAGAGTTTGA
>JAYMTJ010000207.1:0-13731 GCA_036897525.1 Pelargonium x hortorum | reverse complement strand
AAAAAGAATGATAGAAAGATGGAGTAATTTTCAAGAATAACTAAACACATTTATAGATAAACTAGTTTTTTCACCCGGCGATGCACGGGTTTGGAATTTTATCTTATTAATTTTGTCATTTGAGTTGTAAAGTTGGGTCTCACCATCTCTAACTTAATTTTAATTATTATAAGTTCAGTTACGTGAACTTATACCTAATTATGTGGTTTCAAAAGGGTTGGAATGAGGTTGTTGTATATACAATGGTGACAATTGAATTGGCTTACATTGTTTATGACTTGGTATAAGATCCACAATGGTCCCAAAAGTATTCATTTTGTTCCATTTTGGTCCCCCAACTTCATTTTGTTCCTCCGCGATCCCCCTTATCTTAGGTTTGTTCCGCGTCAGTCCCCGCCGTTAATTTTCTTAACGGAATCCGTTAAGTTGCGTTGACTTTGCACAATTTGACCAATTTTTTTTTAAATTACCATTTTACCCTCACCATGAACACCATGCATTTTATTTAAGAACTATGAAGTTTCCGGCGCCAGAAACTTCAACCTTTGAAGTTCCCGACACCGGGATCTTCAAAGTTCTTGAAGATTCCGGCAAGTATTAATTTTTTTAAAAAAATTGAGAACAAATTTTTATTTACCAATCTAAAACTATTGAGCATAAACAAATTAAACCCAAATATCAAGAATACAATCTCCAAAATTAAAAAAATCAGATTACAAGAGAGAAGAACAAATTATGAAATACAAATCTCAACACCTTTCATGGCTTTCTATTATTAGCTTAATTCTCAGTTTTCGTCCTATTCTCTATCTCTCTATGTCTCTGTAATTTTTTGCCATGAAAGTTCTTTAAAGAACTTATAGCATTTTCGTGCTTTTTCTTACAGTTTTTTTTTTTTTGGAAATGTTTGAGATTTTATTTCAAATGCCACTTTTATGGAAATCGTAGCCTCCTTACCACTTTCTATGCTTTTCTCTCGCATTACAAATTCAAATTTTAAGTGCATTTCGATTTGAGGTTTCTTTTTTGTGGTATTGGGGTGTTGCTTGGGTTCTGTAAATCGAGTTCGAGTTTCAAAAAATAGATCTGAAAAAAGGGACTTCGAAGGTGTTGCTTGGGTTCGGTGGTCGCCATGTCCTAAGAGCTCGGATTTGTGGAGAGAGATTAGAGAGAGACATATTAGAGAGATGGGTAATATTGGGTGAGAGGGAAAAAATCATATTGTTAAAATGAGTTTTGATTTTTGGGATGGGAAGATTGGGAGAGAAAAGAAATCAGATTGGAGGATTGAGTTTTTATTATTGCATTTAATTAGAAATGACATTTGGTTATAAATTTGAAACTAAGTTAGGGACAAAATGGTAATTTCATGCTTTTTATTGAGATTTAACAGATTCCGTTAGGAGAATTGACGGCGGGGACTAACACGGAACAACCCAAAGATAGGGGGGACCGCGGAGGAACAAAATGAAATTGAGGGACCAAAATGGAACAAAATTGATACTTCGGGGATCATTGGAGATCTTTTTTTCATTTCTTATTTGTCTATTTAAATATTTTTATCATAACATAAAAAAAAGTAAAATATTTTATTTTATTTTTTTGGTCTGTTCCACGTTAAAGCGACCATAAATCGATGGCTATGTATGCTAAAAAGTTGTTCAAAGAGCTCAATACAATCTTCCTTCTGAGAGGATTAACCACTTGCCCCATGAATATATTGATAACAAAAATCAATCAAACTTGAATTTAAATGCGGAATTAAAATAATAAGCAAGAAAGAGAATAACAAACACACTGATATAAAGTGTTTCACAACTCTCTTGGAGTTGCTACATGCACTCTTAGTAAACAATCTTGGAGTTCGGCATTTTACTAACTTAGGAAAATGTTAAAATGTCTACAAAAACAAATCTTGAAGTGAGTAATAAAAAACTTGCAATACCTAATAAGAACAAATATTTGCAACAACCAGCAAGAACAAATCTTGCAACACCTAATAATTTTAAAATGTCGTTCTCTACACCTAATTTCTAGCCTACAAGGTCAAATATAGTATGAAAATATTGATGTTAACTCTCAAGAGTCAACAAAGTAAGATGTTCAATCTTATGTAGAAAAAACGCAAAGCCTCAATTACAATCAATATCTCAAAATAAAAGTACAAGCTCAATTGTAATATAATACAACATAAGTTTATTTTTGTATTTGTACTTATCTTTAACTTTTGTAAATCAATATAAATGTACAAAGTCAACCCCGAAAAATCATCTTAAAAAGCTCAAAAGTATTATCTTCATCATTTTAGTTTACTATTGTTATAATTAACGTGACGTTAAGAACTTGTTTGGCTAGTCTACTTCAATTGTCTATAGAAGTAAAATTTCATAAATGTAGCAAGAATGAGGTAGAATGTCTGTAGAGAATAAATATTTTGTTTGGTAAACTAATGTCCGAAATGAGTTTTAAATGAATTTTTTATGCTAAAATTGTTCGGTAAAATTGTTTAAAAGTAGGGGGTCTTATTTTGATATGACCAAAACGTCATTCATTAAAAAGTGAAAATAATAAAGAAACTTGGTTTAGCATGGTGACGTGACTTTTTATAGCCAGAAGGAGTACTTCATAGTGGTTGCAAATCAATACTACCAATGTGGTTTTTCCAATTTGGAACATTCAATGAGTTCAAATATTCATTTTTTATTTGGAGATATTATGACATATTGAAGCTGTCATCATCCATCTAATAATAAAATAAAATTATATTATCACTAATTTTTCAACAATTCATAAGTTATGTATAACGTGTAAATGTAACTATGTAATCGACTATACTATAACTATGTTTACCACGCAGATGTCTAATAAGAGGTAAAATCATGTAAATATCTAGGTTTACCACTTACATTGTTATCATGTGTAATAAAGCATAAGGTAAACTCATATATATTGTAGGTTTAGCGTATGACGGTATGTTGTCCACCGCACAAACAACATATTGTGATGAACCTAAATCCTACCTTTAATTACCCACAAAAATTCTCAGATCACCATACAATGATTATCATTGAAAAACTAAAGAAAATTCAAAGTTAAACAACAAACAACAAATGGGTCATAAAGAAATACCTTGTTTGGATGATGATTATTCATTGATATTCTCTTTATTCGGTGTCTTCAAAATATTCTTTGTACGTTGCTTCGCAAATAATCTTTTAGCTTAATTATACAATTTGTATTAAAAAAAACTCAAGACGATTAAATTTTCAAAACCCGAAGTTCAAATACTAGTTACAACTTACAACTTACAATTCACAAGGTGAAAGTAGTAATGGGAGGGAGCTGACAATAAACATGTATATGGAGACAATGGGCTTTACCCAATTTTATGGGCCGAGTCCTCGCAATCTTAATGGGCTGATTTGGCCCAAAGTATTCTTTTACCCTTCTTCTTCTTCTTCTTCTTCATCGAACCCTGTAAACCAGCCAAAACCGAAACTGAGTTGAGACATTTGGCCGCCGAGACGCACGCCATGTCTAATCCCGGAGCCGAAGTGAAGAGAGTATTCATAGGAGCAGGCTGCAATAGAGTTGTCAATAACGTCTCCTGGGGAGCGTCTGGTTTGGTCGCCTTCGGTGCCCAAAACGCTGTCGCCGTTTTCTGTCCGGAGGTTACTTCTCTTTCTTCAATTCTCTTCAAACCCATTTGATTTCCCAGATCAAAATCATTCCTTTCCCTTTTGTTTTTCTCAGACTGCGCAGATTTTGACTACGCTCCCAGGGCACAAAGCAGCTGTCAACTGCACCCAGTGGCTTCCTAGCAGCAAGTTTGCTTTTAGAGGTACATTCTCTTTGCCTTTCTATTGTCTTATTTTACTTCCAACTAATTTATAGGGTGAATTTGTTAAATTAGAAGCAGGACGATTGTTAAATGTTTGAAGCAGAACGGTTGTTGTTGATATTTTCTGACTGGATTTCTGAAGACTGTGTTCTGTATTTTGTTTTATTACTTAATAGCAAAACAGTTGGAGCAACATTACCTGCTTTCTGGAGATGCTGATGGTGTCATTATTTTATGGGAATTTTCACTTGCTGACAGACAGGTATTTTGCTAGGACTCTAAAGTTTACTATTTTGTTCTTCTGCTTCTTTGATTGTTAAATTCTTCTTATTAGGATTTTGGATAGGGGAATTTTCACCTTTTAAATTCTTTTTATTAGACAATTAGTTCTCCCTGAAATCTATGATCTACAGACTATTATGTCTAACATTTCATTGTACTATCTTCGTTTGACCCTTTCGCAGTGGAGGCGTGTGTTGCAAGTTCCAGAATCCCATAAAAAAGGTGTTACATGCATTTCTGGTATTATGGTTTCCCACACTGATGCAATATTTGCATCTACTTCTTCAGATGGTACAGTACACCTCTGGGAATTGGCCCTTCCTTCAACTATTGGAGGTGAGTCAAATCACTGATTTATATTAAGACTATCTTGCTGTTACTAATCTATACTCAAGTACTATACCCAATAATATATTGTCTGCTTGCTACCAACATCACAAAAATGGGGAAGCCGGAAGTGTTTCTCTAGATCAGCACTTGAAAGTTTTGAAATAGGCTACACCTAAAACCCAAGCTTATTTAATATTTATACTAAACTGTGGGTTATTTTATTTTATTTTTATAGTTGATGTGAAAATTATGATGGGCTCGATACTCTATGTTTGCCATTGAGAATCGATCATGCTTGAAAGATTGTTATGATATTAGTAAGATGATGTGCACACTGCAGTTGAAATATTTAATATGGTCTTATTGGTCGTACCACAAAATCCATAATATGCTTAGAAATTAGAAACCAAATTCAAATGAAACTGTAAGTTACTTCATGGTTGGCGGGTTATATTCTATTGAATATTCTGAGGTTTGTTACAGATTTCTTGTGTGCTATATTGTGTTTCTGCCACATACATAAACAACTTAAGCCTTAACTCAAAATATATTAGTTTTCTGACTTAAAACTCTGTGGTAGTCATGTCAAGATGGTTGGGGTTTAATGCTTGATTATGGTAGTTACACTATACAGAGCAAGTGATAAGCTTGCAGTTATATGTGACTGGAGAATCTGTACATCAGCACACAGTATTAGGCTGGGTAAGCACTTATCTGTTTAAGCCTTTAAGGGATTATCCAAAATGGGAAAATCCCCCTACCCCCCTCCCCTTTTGTTCAATATGCGGGGAAACATTTGATCATGATGCCTCAACCTTGAATTTCGAAGGATTTGTGTCCTGTTTCCTAGTTTACTCACCTGATGTTTGAATTTTGATCGCCCCTAGTTCTATTTATTTATTATTTTTTTGAGATCTTTATGTACGTATACAATTTTTTTAGTTATATTTTCTATATAATTGACTCACAGGCTTACATGATATGATTGTAAGGTGGAATCCAGTGCCATTGTTTTGGTGGAAGTTTCACATCTTTGTACAGCTTGGGCTTAATATGACTTTCTAGGTTGAGTTTTGTTTGTCGTTGGCTCATTGATCTGAATTTATTTGTGATTATTATGTGATGTTCATACCAAGTGGCCTGATTACTTGTTCCTTGAAATAAGTAATTAAACATAGTTGTTTATCTATTTTAATTGAACACTCTGCTTCCTTGTGTTAGGTGACTGTAAATTGTCATGTTTGGACTCTCTCTTTGTTGGTTCAAAACCTATGGTGGCACTTTCATTAGCTGAATTGCCTGGGAATACTGGGCATATGGTTCTAGCTATGGGGGGATTGGACAACAAAGTTTATCTTTACTGTGGGGAGAGGAAAGGAAAGGTATTTAACCTTGTAGTTCTACATCTTACAAATTCTCATGTATATATTGGAATGTAGTCCTTTTTATCAAAAGTAATTTCAATTATGTTAGTTTATGTGTTCAGTTTGTTCGTGCTTGTGAGTTAAAAGGGCATTCAGACTGGATCCGAAGTTTGGACTTCTCATTACCTATATCCACAAATGGTGAGACAAACAGTCTTCTACTAGTTAGTTCATCCCAGGACAAAGGTATACGCATATGGAAGATGGTTCTACGAGGTGCTACCAAGGATACATACAAAAAAGAAATAGGCCTTGCATCTTATATCGAAGGTCCTATATTTGCAGCAGGGTCATACTCTTATCAGATATCTTTGGAATCTCTTCTAATTGGACATGAAGATTGGGTCTATTCTGTGCAGTGGCAACCTCCTTCAACTACATCTGCTGAAGGCATTGCTTACCACCAGCCTCAAAGCATCTTATCTTCATCTATGGACAAGACAATGATGATCTGGCAACCTGAAAGGACAACTGGTATCTGGATGAATGTGGTCACTGTTGGCGAATTGAGTCATTGTGCTTTAGGGTTTTATGGTGGTCACTGGAGTGCAAATGGAAATTCGATTCTAGCTCATGGATATGGTGGATCCTTCCATCTATGGAGAAACATTGATGTTAACTTAGGTAATTGGAAGCCACAAAAAGTTCCTTCTGGGCACTTTGCAGCAGTGACAGATATTGCATGGGCAAGATCTGGCGAATACTTGCTGTCTGTCAGTCAAGACCAGGTATATCTTGCCCACACTTCAGATAGAAGGTTTCGCAAACATATTTACACAATCTTCCCATATTTCAGATGCATGTAAAAAAATTTCCTGCCATTACTATAAAATTGCTGCTTTATTAAGAGAATGGTATCCTACTTGAGTCATTGTGTTTCCTAATCTTAGATTCTAGAGCAAATTGCTATCAGAAGTTTCCAGTAAAAACTAAAATGTGCAAAATATGGTACTCTTTCATGATAGAAAAGGAGGAAATGAAGTTTATGATATCACAATTGTCTCGTTACTTTATAGACATCATAAGTGCCATAATTTTTGTTGCAGACTACTCGTATTTCTGCCCCTTGGCAAAATGTAGCTTCCGTTAGAGATGGGGAATCGTGGCATGAAATTTCCCGCCCTCAAGTTCATGGTCATGATATTAATTGTGTAACCATTATCCAAGGAAAGGGGAATCATCGGTTTGTCAGCGGAGCTGACGAGAAAGTTGCCAGAGTATTTGAAGCTCCTTTGTCTTTTTTAAAGACGTTGAATAATTCTGGTTCCGAAAAATCTAGCTTTCCTGAAGACCTCCAGGTAGATGTTCAGATTTTGGGTGCAAACATGTCTGCTCTTGGATTGTCGCAGAAACCTATTTATGTTAATGGTAACTCTCTCTCTCTCTCTCTCAGTATAATATTAGCATGTTGAAACCTATTTTCTGTATCTTTAGTTCTATGTGGATTAGGGGTGGAGTAACTATTTCTATATGAGCATGAAGTGAACCTCCTCTTTTAATTATTATCCGAGATTGTGTTCATGTGTTTGCTTTGCTAGTTTTGGAATGAGACTGTTGGGGCGAAAGGGATGATTTACTGCATGTCAGACTCAAGATGTGGCTCTTTACAGTTATCTTTTATCATTCTTAATCTTATTAGATATCCTCCCCTGTTTTGGTGCATGGCTTAAGGGTGGCATCAGTGTTATTAATGGCTTCTTTTGAGCCATGGCACAAGGCACACACCTTTTCCAAACGAGGGTATAAAATGTATTAAAACTATAAGGAAAAAAAATACTCTAGACATGTAAAAGTGACCATTCTAAAAAACACTCTCCAAAGTCCAAGGATAAAACTAATAATTCTAATAGTCATCATTCTTATGGTGGTTGGAGAATATGAAACTGGAGTACTGGACAACCAAAGTTTTTCTTCATGTAGTATGCATATTTCTGATTTCACGTACATTTTCATTTTATTTTATGAACGTAAAAGGCTCAAAAGTTGTTACATGACACTTGAGCTTTTATACGGAACAAAAGGTCTCAAATATGACGTAACTTTACATATGGCGTGCCTTACTTGCTCCATACGTTCCCCATGAATGACACAGCCTTTTGCAAATCGCCCCGCTTTGGGCGGTCAAGGTGATAAGCATGCGCCACACCTTGCACAATGGCACATCATGTTACTTGCCATTAAAAACTACAGGTAGCGTTTGGCAAGTACAAGCTCTATCCATGTCCTCATTCTGTAGGAATAGAATTTTTTACCACTCTGGTGGGTGATAAAGGTCATCACTTATCAGCAAGTCACTCTGCCATGGGGTCTGGAATTTCTATATTGGCGAGTAATCACTACACTTGAAAAATATGTTGCCACTTCTGACATTTTGACATGTAAGGCATATCCAAGTCGGGATAATTTGAAAATGAAACAATACTCAGAAAGGGAATGAAACTTCGTTTTACTGGGACACTGTACCTGACTTTTGCATTTAATTTCATGTTTGATAGAAGTGACTCACTATATGGTCCGCAAAAGATGACTACCTTGCTTAAAATGGCCATTACATAGATTTTTTCGTTGCGTGATTTGGACCTCTTGATTGATTTCAGATTTTACATACAATGCTAATCATCGTTGCCCAACTTGCTTTTATTTGGATCTCCTATGTGGCATATTTATCATTTTTTGTTGTTTTGTGCTTGCTAGCTTATTTACTATAGTTGTATAAAGTGTTTGGCTATGAATTTTCCATGTATCCGAAAGAGAAGATAGCAAGTGCACTGAAATTTTGGTTACTCAAGGTTTCAACTGGGTTTTCTGATGTACTGTTTCTGGTTATTTTCCCGATGGCTAGCCCAGTAAATTGTTTGCATGACTAGTTAGGCGATATCCATTTCTCCTACACAGTTCTGAAGGTTCCCAGACTGCTTGAAAGAAAACATTATCTTAATTATCTCTGCTAAACTGATTATAACAGGATCAATATAAGTTGTTATAGTTCTTTCCCTTTCATTGATATGAAACTGTTTTGCTTTGCTGGTCTAAAATTTAATGTTAACTATTAGGCGTGGCATGCTTGTTTCTGCGCTAAAATTGAGTTTGTGGCCGTTTCTTTTGCAGCTACCCGAGAGACCTCAAGCAGAAATGAAACTGACAGCCTAGATACCCTTGAAACTATTCCTGATGCAATTCCAGCTGTATTTACTGAACCTCCCATTGAAGATCAGTTGGCATGGCATACACTGTGGCCAGAGTCACATAAACTTTATGGACATGGAAACGAGCTGTTTTCTTTATGTTGTGACCATGGGGGAAAGCTTGTCGCTTCATCATGCAAGGTATAATACTAATTAATGCCCTTATTCATGTAGCATCGTATTTTAAAGATCTGGAACAGGGAGTTATTTTCAGATGTATTCTGAGTTATATACATGTGATGCTTATTGACAAGGACCAGTAACTCAATAATTTTGTTTAACATGCACACAGCTATTTATGATTATCTTTTTATAAAAAAGTAGATAGTGTCGAAAGGCAGTTCAGCATAATGTTAATATGATTCTGCTTTTTACCAACATGATTCCTGATTCATATGGTTGAAATATATCGTCAACCATATGCTGCAATATTTTCAGGCACAATCAGCAACAGTTGCAGAAATATGGCTATGGGAAGTGGGTTCTTGGAAGGCACTTGGTCAGTTGCAGTCTCATACCTTAACAGTGACTCAGATGGAGTTTTCTCATGATGATAATTTTCTTTTGGCTGTTTCAAGGGATCGCCAGTTCTCAGTTTTCATCATAAACAGGACAGGTATTTTTTTTTTTGTGGTTTCTTCTTGTTCACAATAGAACAACAATGTAGGGTTGGCATCTTATTATCAGTAAAGACTGTTCTATGAGGAATAAATAAATAATAAATTTGTCATTGATTATTTACACCGGAAAACAAATAACCCAAAGGACTTCGATTGGTGGGTATAAATATAATTCTTCTTTGTCTTGCTTCTGAGATTGAGGGTAAACCATGTTTGATAGTCAGATCTTTTTTTAGAAAGACTAGGAGGTATTCAAAAGTGTGAAAGAAACTGGTATACTCCCTTTGTCCCAAAATGACTGTCCACTTATCATTTTTTGTGAAGATTAAGGATGAGTTAGCTAGAATTAGATTTTCCCTCTTGTACCCTATGTGCTCTTGCTGTAACAAACTCAATGGGTTCGTAGCAATATATCTCAAGGATATTGTTGGTAGTTCATGCATTACTAACTGAAATAGAAATTGGACACTTGTTTTAGTACAACATTTCTAGAGAAAATGGACAGTTATTTTGGGATGAGGGTAGTATTTACATTACAAATCTCGATAAAATTTCCCAACTAATGTAGAAGTAGAGGATGTGGAGTTCCCAGAACATCAAGCATCGCAGCTGTCACTATTTAGAATCAATATCTTACTTGTAAGTTACTTTCTTGGAAAGTGTTTATAGCTCTTTGTTTTTTCCCTCATATAAAAGAATTAGATTTATTTGAATTTTATGGCCTCTTTGGATTATATTTCTATTACTATTGCCCAGTCTCGCGTGAATATTATATAATAAAACCTTATCAATAAAGTTTTATCACTAAATCTGTTTAGGTGAAGGTGATGTCAGTTACCAACTTCTAGCAAGGCAAGAAGCGCACAAAAGAATAATATGGACTTGCTCTTGGAATCCTTTTGGTCGTGAATTTGCAACAGGATCCCGAGACAAGACAGTGAAAATCTGGGCAGTTGAGAAGGAATCTCCAGTCAAGCAGCTCATGACGTTGCCACAATTCAACAGTAGTGTCACAGCCCTATCTTGGCTCGGTACTGACCGCCAGAAAAATGAGGGACACCTTGCTGTTGGGATGGAAAGTGGACTCATTGAACTGTGGAGTCTTTCTATAAGAAAAAATGAAGATAATGTCACAACAGCAGGTGCAGTTGCTGCTCCCATTGCACGTCTGGATCCACTCATGTGCCACGTCTCTGCAGTGAACCGCTTAGCATGGAAACATCCCGAGAAGGATGAAGATAGCAGGACTATGCAACTTGCATCGTGTGGAGCTGATCATTGCGTGAGAGTGTTTGAAGTGAATGTTGATTAATATTCGAAGGCTTAAAATTCTACAGCTGACGCTTTACCAGGCCTGTGTTGAACATCAAGCAGATGTATTGGTGTGTTAATTCCATTGGTAGATGATTGTGTTCTCAAGAATGCCACCAAACTGGTGACACGCTTACCTCTTGCGCTGTGATATCTTGACAATCTCGCAAACTGTCAATCAAAGGTAGCAACTTGTGGAAGGCAAGACAATAGAGCTGATGTAATGGTAATGGAATTCAAATATGGCCAGTTATGGATTGTGACGTTTATATTATTTATGAAAAGCTTAGAGAGAAACAGTAGGTGAACTGAACACACATTATTATTGTATTGTATGGTTAGTCTTTGGAGCTTTTAGCAGGAAGCAAAATGTGACCAGTCTCTGTTGGAAGATTGAATGTTGAATCTATCCTTTTGTTTTTCTTGGATTTTAATTGTGACAGGATGTAGAGTGGAGTCAGCATCAAGCTCTCTTGTTAAGGTAGGACAAGTTACAATCTGACTAGTTAGATTTTCAAATATTAGTTAACTATTTATTTAGTAAAAAGATATAGCTTTGAGGTCAAGTAATATGCAAATTATAGCCCCACAAAAATTTATAATTAGTTGATGTGAAAATTTAAAGAAAAGTAAAAAGGAATGTAACTAAATAAATGGGATCAAACAAGGAACTTTTCAACTATAATCTATTATTCAAAATATGTTGAAGATCACAAACTTGTGAAGCAACTCCTGTGAGCATCCGAATCAGAGACAGTGCAATATCTCGAAATCCAGGCACAAACCTCGTACATTTATGCATAGTTAATGTTGTAGTTAAATATTAAAACACGGAATCTAAAGCCCTGAATAATCAGCCACATGAAACCAGTCATACATTTATATAAAATGTATGGCCTTTGGACTTTACAGTTAAAAAATTGTGATAATAGTATAGTATATTGTTTCTCTCAATTTGCACAAACTCTGAAGTGGGAGCATATTATTCAGTTTCAACAAAGGCATGTCTTCATTCAAAAAGAGCCTAAACTTGAAATCAGTCACCATCTCTTTCTACCTAATTTCATAGTGAAATTTTCAATGACATTTCAAAGATCACAAGCTTCTCTGATAAGGATTTTTCATTCCTGTTCTTCATTGACACTAATAAAGAAGAAACATATATTGTAAGCAGATTCCTTCCATGAAATATAGAATAACAATTCTCTCTCAGCTTTCAGGTTCAGTAACAACAGAAAGAAAACCTAGATGATTTTGGCTTAAGAACAAGCCCCATGGACCCATTGTAATAGCATGAATAAATTCAAATCTGGTTAGTAATTGACCAGAAGATGAAAAGTAGATTCCAAAAGCCAACTCAAGTCGGGACCTTCAGCAGTAGAAAGTTTTAAAAGATCATTCCAATAACTACTTTAACCTGCAAACATATAAATATGTGCATGCACTCTTATCAGACTTGCACAATCAATGTAGCATAAACCCCATGACAACATTTAATGCAAAACTCCTGCTACCTATATATAACATTTATTCAGTTAATGGCATATGAACTGCATAAGCACACAATAATTAAGTTTCAAGTTTTACAGTATAATCCCAGAATTTTTTTCCTATGACAATAACAACAATCTGACCAGAGACAAGAGGCAATTATAGTTCCTTATTATATCACAAATACATACCACAAACCAATATTAATAACAAGACAGACTAATACGAAAAAGAAAAAGAAAAAAGAAAGATAAACCAAACCCATTGCTTCAAAATTGTTTCTTCTTTCCAAACTAGATTATATTGCTTGTGAAGTTCTGATTTGCTGCTTGACAGCATCTTTGGGATGTTGAGCAGAAGAACCATCCGGCAAGACTACAGCTGCAGCCCCGGTCATCGTTTGATACTGAGCTGCAGAAATTGTGGGTGCCAAGGGCTGAGTATAGTATATCTGGGCATGGGCATGAGCAGGTTCCGCATATTCATAAGCATAATTTGCAGGAGCAGTAGTGGGGGCAACAGATTGAGATGGGTATTGCATCTGAGAGTAGCCAACATATTGTTGTTGTTGCTGTTGATGTTGATGTTGCTGTTGTTGATGCTGATGCTGACTGGAAGGTACTTGGACTAATTGGGGAGCACCCGCAGCTGCCGTTCTGTACATACCCCCGGCCAATTCAGGTTTGGCAGCCATAGGAGCATTCCTCATGGGGTTGTAGGCAGCAGAAGGCTGAACCATTGCAGGACTGGGAGGTGTTTGGGGGCGACTAGAAGGGATGGCAGTGGGAGCTTCGTTGATATTAGGTTGCTGCATAGACATGTTGTACGCTTGGCCCGGTCTAGCAGGCATATAATACACAGGGTACTGCTGATCAAGCTGCTGATGATGGTGATGGTGTTGCTGCTGCTGGGAAGGATATAAAGGGTAATAGGCTTGCATTGGCACTCCCCCCGGGTGATGTTGAATATAATGTGCACCGGGATGAACAAATTGTTGCTGCTGCTGCTGCTGCTGATCAAATTGCTGTTGTAGCATATATCCCGGATCCTGTACTACCTGTTGTTGTATTTGAACCCGAGCATTCGGATCAACGGGGTTGGCACTAACCCTGGCGCCAGATTGAATTGGAACTAATTGTTCTTGATATATCACTGGTTTTGCTCTAGACATAGCATTTGCAATACTACCATCACTGTCAAAGTGAAACAAAACAACAAACACCCAATTCAGTACTCAGACACTACAA
>JAYMTJ010000206.1:0-13738 GCA_036897525.1 Pelargonium x hortorum | reverse complement strand
TGCTTTTTATCCACTAGCGCATCAAACAGTTAGAGAGGGAATTAGAAAGAAATTTAAGGTTTAAGTTGGAATTTGTTGTCAATTTTCATGTTACGAGTCTTTGGATCTGAAACAATTTGTATAAAAAATTGAGGTTTTTGGAGTTGTTTTTGTTTTTAAGGTTTAACTTTTTGTTTGGTTTATGAGAAAATGTAGTTGAAAAAAGAATGAAAGAAATTTAGTTCCAAATTCCGTTGCTCATGAAAATTTCATCAAAATGTAGTCATTGAATTAAGTTCAGTTTAGATTTGATTGGAATTTTTGTTTGTTTTATCTCGTAGCTATACGGGACTTCAGTCAGGGGCCGAATTTTCATCCGGAGGCGTGGGGGGATTGAGAACTCAAGACGTGGGAGAAGGCAGTGTCAAGATCAGGTGCATCTTCATCGATGGTTTAGTTGTATCACACGATGCATACCTATTATGTTAATGAGATAGACTTAGCGACTTCTTGTTCTTCTTACTACTGATACTATCGATAGCAGTTCATTTGCAGGCTTTATGAAGGGAGAATATCTCAAGGGCCCTTTAGAGGGACTCCGGTTATTTTAAAGGTGATACATTATTACTCATATTTTCTGTTTTATCATTTTTAGTTTTATTCGGAATAAGAAATAGTGAAGAACCAAAGATTCGATCTTGTTTAGGGGATGATCTTGTCCTCAGTGCTTGCTTTGAAATTGATCTCACCCCAACTTTATAGCTATGAAATTGAAGTGCATGATGGTCTGGACTACAATCACTACATGGCACTTGTAGAGATGACAATTTGGGATTTCGGTCAGTTTTTTTCGGGTTACGGTTGGAAAGACCTAACCCCAAACCGACCCACAAGAGGTGTGGGTTGAGAGTGGGTTATCTGAACCAAACCTTTTCATGAAAATTCTGTCCCGAAAATTAATTGGCTCTATTTTATGTGATCCGAACCCGCAAATTTGCGGGTCGGATTTCGGATCCAACTGTTAGCTCTAGGCATTTTTTATGTCGAAAAGGTTGTTAAACTGTGGGAACTCATTTGTTTATGTTTAAATTGTGAAGTATAGCATGCTTTTCTTTACTATATAGTGGGCCGGGTAGCAAATACTTGACGGATCTGTTGTAGAAAGTGATCAGTGATCATCATTAACGGCTGCGCAATTGTCTGATCCTTTGAGCATATTAATGCTAACTATGAAGGTTTATCCTGGGAAACGAGGTGGCGGTACAGAGGCTGATATGATGGCTGCTAATGAGCTAAACGCCCACACTTCCCTTCAAGTAAGACAGAGAACGATGTATTTTTTGTCTAAGTATCTTGTTTCTTTGGCAAATTTGTGAATGTAAAAAAACCCTATAGATTTATCTGTGATGACATATCCTTACAGAGCAGTTTAAAGTCAAAAGAGAGCTATCAGAATCTCCTAGTTCTTGTTGGCGGGTTCGAGACAAAAACCGGGGAGCAGGTCTGTAAATGCATTAAGTATCTGTTCTATTTAGATCTGGCATTCGTGTTTCAACATGTGACATGACACGAAACAAGTGTGTTTGGGCTCACTAATTTTGCAATTGTCATGTGTACGTGTTAGAGTACCCAACACGTTTGATAATCATGTCGTGTTCATGTTAAGCCTCAAAAACATGCACGCAAGGTTAACTATTTGTGTTGTGACACATGACACGCCCAACATGCACACGTAGTAAATTAACCCCCAAAACTCTAGTTAGTCTTATTGTTTATATGATTTTTGTATGCTAGTTAACATAGTTATGTTAAATAGGGTAAATTTGTGATATTTAATCGTGTTGGGGACTGTTGTTCAGAACGTGTTAGGTTGTGTTGCATCAACCCGACCCATTTATTTAAACAAGTAGTGTTATTATTTGAGCATGGTTATTACACATGTCGTATTTTTGTTGGTCCATGTAGCACACTTACGAACACGACAATTGCCTACTCTATATGTATTAATACAAACTATTTGACATTTCTTTCAATATCTAAATTCTACTGCAATTTAATTTACAGTGGCTTGCATTTCGTTTCGACGGAAAGTACAGTGCTGCCGACTATGCAAAAGTTGCAAGTGAAAGAGTGTCAAAAAGACGCGATTTAGGAGAACAATCTTGGAATCGTTTCGAGGACGAAGAAAAAATTAAACGCAAAAGATTTTTTGTAACTAAGCTACTTCGAGGTGCTATGAACGGTCTAGCTTACATGCACGACAACGACAGATTACACCAGAGTCTTGGTCCGGCTTCTGTTGTTCTCAAGTACGCAATTCTTTTCTAATTGTCTTGTTCACTTTCTTCACATCATCTTAGAGCTGGCAATTTGGGTTTCATGTCGGGTTGTGGTTTTTACATAAAAAATACTCGGGTGAGTACGAGCTTCCCAGGTTAAAAAGTTAATCGGTCTATTTTATGCAACCTGTGAACCCGCAAAAATGCAGATTGGATTTCGGGTATCGATGGGTTTGGGTCCAAATTGCCGGCTCTACATCATCTAAATAAATTTATTTGAACTTGTGTGTGATTGATGACAGTACAATAGCAGATAGGGAAGCACCTTACTTAATTCCACGACTGCGGGATCTAGCCTTTTCTGTTGATATTAGGTACTCTACTTTCCTATTCTTGTTTGTGATATATATTTATCATGCGACATATAAGACGAAAGTGGTGATAAAATGTCCCGCATTGAAGAGTAAAAAAAGAATAAGCTAAAGGTGTAAGCCAAATCCTACTAATCAAGTTGATCTCTTAGTAGCCTTTTTTTGTTGATATTAGGTACTCTACATTCCTATTCATGGTGGTGATATATATTTACCGTGTGACATATATAAGATGAAAGTGGTGATGAAATGTCCCACTAAGCCTAATCCTACTAATCAGGTTGATCTTTTAGTAGTGGAAGCTTAAGCTCTTGTATGTAGCCTAATCTTGAAATTTAACAATACACGTTAGCACATTTAGTACCTCCCTACTAAAAGGTGTTTTTATGTTTCAACATTGAAGTTGTTGGCTTAAGCAAAAGATAATTCAGAACTTTTTCGGAGGCACAAGCCATTAGTATACTTTCTTCCTATATATGCTACATGAAAATGTTATTCCCTCAGTCCCAAAATGAGTATCTCGCATTCGTTTTTTCTGAATTTTTTTTAGAGAAGTGAGCTAGTGTTGGACAGTTCCTCGTGTACCCTGGTGTGCGTTTGTTGCAACAAACTTAATGGAATCTAATTAGCTTATTATAGGGATATTACTGAAAATTCATGTATAACTAACTTCGCACATATTACTGAAAACAAGATACCCGTTTTGGTATGGTTGGAGTATAATTCTAAGTTAGTGAAATCATGAATGGAACTCATTCATCAATGAATAGTCAATAATTGACGAGAAAACACTAAAAGACATCTTGATGATGCAAAATTCTGCTTTAAAGTAACTATGTTTTAGTGTTAACTATTGGTTATTTGAAAACATTACTTCACAGATATTCCTCTATAGAGGAAAGTCCTGGAACACTTTCCGAGGGGCTATGGAGACGGGCGAGAGCTGCTGGTGCCTACACAACAATGGAGAAAAGAGCATTCGGAATAGCAGATGACATGTACGTATTAGAAGACCTTAATTGGTTTCTGTTGTCCGTTTATTCCTTTCTCATAATTTAATTTTGCGACCATTTGCAGCTACGAGGCAGGCCTTCTTTTCGCGTACTTGGCTTTTGTCCCGTTTTGTGAAGCAGGCATCATGGATAGCCTCTCTTTGCTAGTAAGTTACGTGACTACTGTTTCTATTTAGGGAAAATTGCAAATACCTCCCATGAAATGCCTTGTTTTTTTGCATATGATTACCCAGAAAAGTTTGTCACGACACATTTCTCCAAAAAATTCAGCCGGTCATAATTAACATACTCCCTCCGTCCCAAAATAAGTGTCTCGTTTCCTTTTCTAGTAAGTTAGTTATGCATGAATTGTCAATAATACCCTTATAAAAGTTAGTTATGATCTCTTAACACAATCATGAGGATACAATACTAAATATATCACACTAACTAACTTCTCCTTAATTTTTCTCAAAATAGAAGGGACATTTTTTTTTGGGACAGAGGTTATAATATTTTGTTGGTTTGATCATGTTCAAGTCACGTGTTATAGAACTTTTTTAAATTCCAAAACTACACTATTGTATCATACTATTACGATACACCCTCTGTGTGGTAACGCCAGAATCTGAAAGTTCAATAAAAATTTATAGAAACTGGCCAGAAACTCAGAATGTGAAATTTTTTACCTTAATTTATAACATGTGACTTGCACATGATCAACCAATTGAATGTTTGGAAAAAGTTTAGGGTAGTTATGTGTGGAATCATGATAAATAAATAAAAAGACAGTTCAGAAGAGTTATATTCAAATTTTTCTTTATTTTATTACTTATGACACAAGGTAGTGTTTGAAAAATCTGAATTGTTTATGCCATAAATCTGCAGAGACTTTTGGAAAGCACTTTCAAGCTTGATCTGGAAGCTACTAGAGAGTAAGAAACCGTGCAATTATGTTATGATTTTAAGCACCAATCATTTAACTAGCCATTCACGATGCTACATACGTTTGATAGTATTAGATTGATTGGTGTGATTATCTCGTCTTTAGGGAACTTAGATAGTCGTAACATCCAATCAATTAACTAGCCATTTGCAATGCTACATACGTATGATAGTATTATACGTATGCTATATCCCTTTTGCACATGATTACCCGTAATTTTTTCCGCAACACATAAGTACCTTAAAAATTTTCCAAACTATTCCGTCGGTCATAATTAACCGGTTCGGTGAGTTTGATCAAGTGCAAGTCACATGTCATGAAATGTACTTGAATTCCAAAATTATCCTTTTGTACTATGATTCACCCTCATATAGTATTTTGCAGGAATTTGTACAATTTGGCAACAATCTAGAAATTTGACCGGAATCTGAACTTTATTACCATAAATTATAACATATGGCTTGCACATGATCAGTGATTGCCGTAATAGTTCGGATACTTACGTGTGGCGAATAATAGTTTTGAATAATCATTTGCAAAAGAGATGCAATTTCCTCGTTTACGTCAATGTTAAAGACCTCAGAATTTTGAGTCACACTCACGAACTATGCGTATGTTGTACAATTAATAGCTTTCGTATCTGGCTGTTTTAACTCGATCTTAATTTCCGTCCCATTATTTTACATTGTTTCGTCTCTTTTAACCTTGGCAGGTATTGTTTAGCCGATGATCGCTTGCTAGAAGCTGTCAAGTTCTTGGATCTTGGCGATCGTGCTGGTTGGGAGTTACTACAGGTTGAATCTTATTTTCACAATTATGGCTTCACAACATTTGTATTTATATATAGGCTTGAGCATGTCTGATTGAAAGATTTGTGTTCTTATTTTGCTCCCGACGTAGGCAATGCTAAATCCCGACTTCAGGAAACGACCAATTGCTGAAGCTGTGCTTAACCATCGGTTCATGACGGGTGCTTTTCTTTGGCGAAAAGACTAAAATGTGCACGTTGTATGCGTAATCACGTGGCGAAAAGACTAAAATAGTTCAAATTATTAGCGTTGACTAGAGCCGGCAATTCGTGCAATGCGCATTATATAAAGCTAATACGGGCACAATACGTTTGGTAATCGTGCCCAAATATCAAACACTGTTTAAACCAAAACGACAAGATGAGTATGATCATGTGTGCTTTTTGAAAACATGACTAAGTTTTAACCTAACGTCAAATAATAATTAATATGATGTCACGTTTTTTTTTTATTTATAACTGACACGAATGTACAACAATAACATTTCAGTACATTATAATTAACTAACTATATATACAGACTCATTTCGTGCCACGTCCTCGAGCTTGTGCCTGAATGGTTAGAGTCCTCAAACTTGTGCCGGAGCTGTGTTACTGCTCGGTCAAGCATGAGTGGTTTCGCTGAGTCCTCGAGCTTGTGCACGATTGGTACGAGTTCTCGAACTTGTGCTATAGTTGTGTTACTGCTCGGTTTTTGCCGAGTCCTCGAACTTGTGCTAGAGCTATGTTATCGCTCGGTTAAGCATGAATGGTTTTGTCGAGTCCTCGAACTTGTGCCAGAGTTGTGTTACCGTTCAATCAAGTGGACGGTTGTGATAACTTGAGCTTGTCCCGTCACTTTTTAGCTTTTATGGAAACCGAATGTTTTCTTGATAAAACATAAAACGACGCCGTATTAGCCACTTTTCATCTCCCAAACTTATCAGGGGCATTATCGTCCGAACACAAAACAAACCAGATATTTTGGTCCCTCAAACTCCAGAAATTCAACATTTCTACGATGAAAGTCGTCGTGGCCACGAAAGCATCGGATTCCAAATTCACAACCCAACAATTCCCACAAAGTATCCAATTCGAATTTCGACAAGAAACATATCAAACCAACAACATTAACAGCTCGAAGAACACACGCTCTTCCGTTTCCTTCTACTCTTCTTTATTTCATCACCTTCTCAGACTCTCTGATCTCTCTTTATCGGCTTTTCTAGACCCGGGGAGGCTTTTTTTTTTAGTTTTTTGGGCCGGGTTTCATCTGGGTTTGATCGATTTCTGCTCAATTGTTTGGATTTGATCGAATTTTGCAGTTTTGGTTTCTGGGTTTTGGTGTTATGAGATGATTTTATAGAATTATTGCTCTGTTTTTTTGTTTGTTTGTTTGTTTGTTTTGATGCTTATTGTAGGAAGAAATGAGTTGTGTGAAATGTGATTTGTTGATTGATGATATGGATTTGGTGTATTTGAGCACAAGTGTGGAGAGCTCAAAATGAGAGTTTTTGTTTGTTGGTTTTGGTGTAATGAAATGGTTTTATAGAATTAATGCTGTTTATTGGTTTATTTTGGCACTAGCAATGAGTTGTGTGATTGTGATTTGTTGATTGAGGATATGGATTTGGTGTAGTTGAGCTCAAAATGGTAGTTGGGAAATTTTGTTTGGGTTTTGGTGTAATGAAATAATTTTCTAGAGTGATTATTGCCTTTTTTGTGTTGTTGCTTATTGTAGAAAGCAATGAGTTGTGTGATTGTGACTTGTTGATTGAGGATATGGTTTTGGTGTATTTGAGCTAAAGTTTAGAGAGCTCAAAATGATATGGTAGTTGGGGATTTTTGTTTGTGTTTTGGTGTAATGAAATGGTTTGATTGAATTATTGCTGTTTTATTTGCTTGTTTTGATGCTTATTGTAGCAAGTAATGAGTTGTGTGAATTGAGGATATGGGTTTGGTGTATTTGAGCTCAAGTTTAGAGAATTTACAAGTCAAAAGGTGTTTGTGAATTTTTGTTTGGATTTTGGTGTAATGTAATAATTTTATAGAATGATTGCTGTTTTAGTTGCTTGTTTTGATGCTTATTGTAGCTAGCAATGAGTTGTCAGTTGTGTGATTGGAATTTGTTGACTTGAGGATACGGATTTGGTGTATTCGACTCAATTTTAGAGAACTCAAAATGGTAGTTGGGAAATTTTCTTTGGTTTTTGGTATAATGAAATAATTTTCTAGAGTTATTGTCTTTTTTGTGTTGTTGCTTGTTTTGATGCTTATTGTAGCCAGTAATGAGTTGTGCGATTGTCATTTGTTGATTTGAGGATATGGGTATGGTGTATTTGAGCTCAAATTTAGAGAGCTCAAAATGATATGGTAGTTGGGAATTTTTGTTTGGGTTTTGGTGTAATGAAGTGGTTTCATAGAATTGTTGCTCTTTGTTGGCTTGTTTTGGTGCGTATTGCACAAGCAATGAGTCTTGCGATTGTGATTTGTTGATTGAGGATACGAATTTGGTGTATTTGAGCTCAAGTTTAGATAGCTCAAAATGTTAGTTGGAAAATCTTGTTTGGGTTTTGGTGCAATGAAATGATTTTATAGAAATATTGCTGGGTTTTTTGTGTGTGCTTGTTTTGATGCTTATTCTAGCAAGTAATGAGTTGTGTGAATTGTTGATTGAGGATATGGGTTTGGTGTATTTGAGCTCAAGTTTAGAGAAAGGTATTTGGGAATTTTTGTTTGGGTTTTGGTGTAATGTAATAATTTTGTAGAATGATTGCTGTTATATTTGCTTGTTTTGATGCTTATTGTAGCTAGCAATGAGTTGTGTGATTGGAATTTGTTGGCTTGAGGATACAGATTTGGTGTATTTGAGCTCAAGTGTAGAGAGGTCAAAATGATATGTTAGTTGGGAAATTTTGTATGGGTTTTTGGTGTAATGAAATGGTTTTATAGATTTTTTTTTTTGAAGTGTATGTGCGCGCGCGTGCTTGTTTTGAAACTTATTGTAGCAAGCAATGAGTTGTGTGATTGTGACTTGTTGATTGAGGATATGGGTTTGGGGTATTTGAGCTGAGGTGTACAGAGCTCAAAATGATACGTTAAAAAATGATATGGTGTTCAATGAATGTGGGATTCCTTACTATTCAATGAATATTATTCGTTTTTGCCGTGTTTTCTAATGTTAATGAAGGAACTTTAAATAAACTGAAGAAAAAAAACTCGAATCTGATTCAAGGTAGTTGACCTATTGCGTACGTGTTTCTTTTTTCATGTAGCAGCTCAAGTTACTCACTTATTTGTGGTAAATTTGAGCATTTTTGTTCGTGATTTAGCGTGATCTTGTAGGAGAACGAGAGGCATTTTAAGTTTGAACTTAAGACATTAGAATTAGGAACAGGGTATGTGATATGTTGAGTCTAAACATGAAAGTTCAGGGGTCAAATTGGGTCTTTTACCTTCGGTTTTCGATATTTACAGTCTTCATAGAATTGCTGCTCCCTTATATTTACCGTCTCTTATTCTTCTATCTTTATCATCAGGATCTGAAACTTTTTACAGTTTCCAGCGTCAACTTCATGGCTATTGTGCTCGATGTGGTATAGATGGAAGAGGTTCTTGTACGGACTCTCCATATATATCATATCTTTCCCGGAGACTAGTAGCAATATCTTCAATGAAGATAAAAGTCTCACACCGCTCAACTATATGTTACCGGCTCGTACAACCCTCAGATATAGAGATTATCGAACAAATACACAGCGATGTATTTCCTATCAGGTAGGTTTTCTTATTTGGACCCGAACCTTTGAGTACCCGAAATTCGAAAATAGACCCGGGTCGGGTTTACTCTTGAAAAAGTTCCAGTCAAGCAAGCCCACATTTTTTATGCAAAACCCGGATGGATGATGGAACCGCTCTTCTTTTGGGTTGGTATTGGGTTTGGATTTTCAACCCAAACACGAAAAACTCAACCTAAATCCCGAATTGTCATATCGACTAGAGATGCCAACTCGGGTTTCGGTTTGGGTCGAAAAGGCCTAGATGTGGCCAGGTTTTACAGGCAAATATGTTCGTTTCACAACCCGACTTGCAATTTCACCACGACAAAATTGGTCGGGATATTTTATGTGTGCTTGTGCTTTATAGTGGGTATACATCTTTTTCAGGTACGAGGCCGAGTTTTTCCAGAATGTCGTAAATGGCCGTGACATTGTGTCATGGGTTGCTGTTGACCGCAGCCGACCAAGTGGCAAAAAAGACGAACCTATTGGATTCATTACTGCAAGGATAATTTTGGCTAAAGAAAGCGAGGTATACTTTCTTCCTCACAGGATATATAACTTTTAGGTAGTGTTTGGATTACAAAAAAATTGTTCAGAAATGGAAATCAAGAATGGGACTTTTTTGGTCATGGAAATGGCTATTCCCATTCCCATTCTGAATTGTTTAGTCCAAACGCTGCCTTAATTTTTTATTTCACTTTGATCAACACTGGCCTTGCAGATTGGAGATTTGCTTAGATATGACTCGTCGAGGTCGGAACAAACATTAGTCTACATTCTTACACTTGGGGTAGTAGAAGGTTATAGAAAAGCCGGGATAGGTGATCTCTCTCTCTCTCTCTCTCTCTTAATGGTAAAAAACTCAATTTGGTTCCTGAACTTTCGTTTTTGGACATAATTTGGTCCCTGAATTTTTTTAACCTAAAAGTTCCTGAATTTTTCAAAATGGACCTTGTCGTTAGAGAGCTTATATCAAAAATTCAGGGACCAAATTGGGTCCATATTTGAAAGTTTAAAGACTATTTTGTGTTTAGAAAAGTTTCGGGACCAAATTGGGTCCAAACACGAAAGTTCAATGACTATTTTCGGTTAAAAAAAGTTCAAGGACCAAATTGGATCTAAACACAAACATTCATGGACCGAATTGGGTCTTTTACCATATGCGGAGTATATAGAGCAATTTGCATATAGGTTCTTATACTATTTTTTCTGATAACCAACTCTAAATTTCAATTTATCATTCTAACAAAGTGAAGCTGATGGTGATGGTAAGGGTTAATTGAGTATTTTGAAAGAAAAAAAACCCGGTAGATCACGCCATGCGCCATACACGTGATGAGATAGTAAAAAAATCAGTTAAATCTAATTGACGGAATTGGGGTTTATATGCAATTCACCCCTCTAAATACTGAAGTTAATTTCTTGCACTTTGTCTAGTTAATTTAGTCGGTTTTGTTTCATTTGCAGCTAGTTCCCTTATCCGCGAAGTCATAAAATATGGATCGAGCATCCCAACTTGCCGAGCAGTTTATTTACATGTCATTTCTTATAACAATCCCGCCATCCATTTGTACAACAAAATGTCGTTCAAGTGTGTACGAAGGTTGCAGTGTTTCTATTTCATCAACGGCCAGCATTACGATGCATATTTGTTCGTGTACTACGTAAATGGCGGCCGATCTCCTTGCTCGCCTTTGTAAGTATATAACACCGTCTTTCGTTTATGTCCTGCTTCACTATCTGCCTGATATAACTCAAAATAGTTCATGAACTTTAAAATGTGTACCCAACGTGGTCCTTGCCGTTACAGCTTATATCAAAAGTTCATAGACCAAATTAGGTCTTTTACCAGTAAATAAAGTTAGGGCTATTTACACTGTCCTATCCTGTAGTTGACACCATTTACACTTCACTACCACGTAGTTCCGTTTTAACTTTTAATTACCTTGTACTTACCATTCCTTAACAAAATGCTTTTCCGTCCAGATTTCGTCAGTTAGTTGACGAAAAGACAAAAATACCCCCAAACAAGGTAGAAAGTACAAGGTAGTTAATTGTTGGCAGTAGAAAGTACAAGGTAGTTAATTGTCGAGAGTATTATGCACAAGGTAGTGAATTGTTAACTGTGACTGGGTAGTTCATTAGTTAGGTTGGGGGTATTTTCGTCTTTTCGTCAACTAGACCACTTTGGTGCGGTATGGTGCCAAAAGCCTTAGGCTAGAGGATAGAGACTTAGTCTCTCCCTTGAACACTTGCCCTCAATGTATAAGTATGTAAATAAACCACTTAGCTTGCGAGGACTAGGCCATTGCAAGATAGGATTTCGGCACCTATCTGTATCAAAAAAAAAAATTGACGGAATCTGGAGTCTGGACGAAAAAATATTTTGCCAAGGAATGGTAAGTACATGGTAGTTAAAAGTTAAAATGGACCTACAAGGTAGTGAAGTGTAAATAGTGCCAACTACATGGTAGGAAACTGTAAATAACACATAAAGTTATTGTCGGAAGTTTCATTTAAAAAAGAAGAAGAAGAAGAAGTTATTGTCGGAAATCATTTTAGTCGTTTTTCAATAGTTGGGGGATTATTTTGGTGTAAAAGTAGTTTATAAACCAAATTGGTCGGATCCTAATAGTTTAGGGATCATTTCGATTGTTCTTTTTTCTTCAAAACATTATTGTTATCGGACATCCTCTCGTGAGTGGCCTTCAAATTTTTCGAAATCAAAATGTGTAACAATATATGATTTGTATTCAGATTCTCGAGAAAAAACGGGTGTAAAGTAGCTATTGTTATAGACTTCTTGTATACGTGTTGATTATGGTTTTGTCGCGCAGAGAGCTTCTCGTGACTCTGATGAGTTACGTGAGAAGTGGCTTTAATACAGTGATGGCGAGATTGAGAAAAAGTGACGAGAAGCTTCTGAGATGGCCTAAATGTAGAGAGAGTCGTTGCCTCGTGTCAACGACGCAGAGCAAGAAAAATATCAAGATCGAGGATGTTGGATGCGAATGCGTTTAACGATTTCTCAACATTGCTTGGCAGAGCAAAATGACGGGCAAAATGCATAAATTGATGCATAGTTTTGTGTAATCGTAGAAAAATCTCGAGATTTCGTGACATTGCTCGAGAGAGGAATGATCGGGAAATGATGGCGAAAATCGTAAATTGATGTGTAGGTTTGTGTAATCATATTTTTCTTTCTTCTTTGTTTAGGCTTTTTTTTATTTATTTATTGTAACTGAAGATTCTTGTAGTATTTGTTTCATATACTTTCTGTGTTTAAGCAGGTTGTGAAATTAAATCCCGAGTACTATCAGCTCGTTTTTTTTAGCGATTATGCTGCGATTAGCTCGGTTTTTGTTGTGATTATTAGCTCGTTTATAAACATTTAGGGGTCGTCCGTTTACATTTTCATAAAAATAGAGAAATTAAATTAAATTGTTCTTTTTCAAAAATGTGAATATTTTATAATAAAAAAATACTCCTTTTCTTTTATCTTAAAATTCATGTTTTATTTTCTTCTTATAAAGATAATGTTATAAATAAATTTTAAAAAAAAAGACTTACAAGAAAGTGAACATGATGTGTGTGTGGAGAAGAAAAGATCATTGTTCTATTTTTGGTAAGTGCTATTTTAAGGTTGCCTCCAACTTTTCCGGAGAACCATTCTTTGTGCTATTTTAAGGTTGTCTCCAACTTTCCTGGAGAACCTTTTCTTATTGCTATTTCAAAGGTTGTCTCCTACTTTTCCGGCGAACCCTTTCCTTTTATGTCTAACTCAAGCAACATTTTGTCATTTTCTACACAAAAAAAAAAAAAAAAAAAAGCATATCTCCTTGTGGCTTGTGATACGTGTGTCCACATGAACTAACATCGATAAGCCTAAATAAAAGAACCATCGAGTGACACAGTTGGTTAACACATATTGCGTGAGTGAGATGAAGTTTCGGTTTCGATTATCACTCAACACACTCATGGGAAGAGTGAAATACATAATATGTGAACAAATCTCGAATGAGAATCAGTTAGAGTTAGAGGCGACAAATTGGACTCGTACCTGTGAGTACCCGCAACTCGACCCTAAAAATATCGGATTTTGAATTTTATTTTTCAGCCCTAAAAAAATCGCACCGGGTTAGGGTGCGGAATTTTCGGGTCTAGTTGGGTATACCCAGCCTAAAATTCGTTGGTTGACCCTAACCCGACCTACTCGAAGACCCTATAAGGTCGGATTAGGGTGTTTTCGACCCGAATCGACTCAATTTTTTGCTACCAATAGTCAGGGTGTGGTCAAACGGCTTAAATGTGTCAGACGCCAAAGCGTGGACCCGCTCTAAAACCCCCATGGTTTAGACAAAAGAAAAGAAAAAAAAAGACATGTAGCAGTAATCATGATTCACTCTTCTAACATATTTTTCCGAGATAACTATCATCACAGACATAAAAGTTGAAATCAATGACCTGATAATTATTTTACTAAATCTCTATATTTTCTCTCACACCTTCAATGACTATTTCTTAAACATGTTGAGTGGTACATGAACTTTCAATAAAAAGAGAAAAAACATGAAATGAAAAACCCATTTTTTTTTTGGAGAG
>JAYMTJ010000205.1:0-13758 GCA_036897525.1 Pelargonium x hortorum | reverse complement strand
TTTCGGCAGGCATGCTTACCATTGGAGCATATATGCGAGTCAAAATACCCTTCCTCAGAAGTTTCAGTTTTAGGTCCTTGTCATACCAGACTACATGTTCATGATACCTAACAACATATAAAACTATTTATTATGCAAGGAAGTAACAAAATCCCAATGAAACGGAACATAAAGTGAACAACAACAAAAATGTCTCCTTTTTTCTCTTCCTAATGTTTACCAGTTCCGCATTTCCTCTTCCGTTGCAGTTGAAGCAATAATGAAGGCCTGCAATCCATAATGTTTACCAAATTCAATGAAGTTATAGCAAAGAGTCGAACTCACAACAAACTCCAGTGTTGACAACCAAGATTGGCTTCAGAAGCTTAACTATTATATCCAACTACTGATATGAACAATAACATGCATGACAACAAGCCCGCAAAATTATAAAGAGGAGGCTATAAACTCACCGATCTGTCAAACTCCAGCATAAAGCATCTTTTCACATCCTCTTTTGTAGGCTTACAGCCACAACGATCACGTCTAGAGGTTAAGTCTGAAAATTTGGGATATGTGTAATGAAGAACAGCGGCTTCTTCCAATTTGATCTCACTATCAGGAATCATACAAAATTAAAAGAAATTAGAAGAATACTTAGAGTAGTTCTTTTCCCAATATAGATTTCAATTCTACAAAAATACAGAAGGTAGCTCTAGTCAGAGACACCGCAATGAACACAGTAACAGTTGTAGAAGTTATAGTGCCAAAACAAAGAAAACACTTCTAAAGGCAATATGCATGTGCACATTCAACAACAGAATTACCATACTTTGGGGTTTTCATGTAATTGTGCCATCTGTGTGCACCATTGGGACGAAGATGATCTTGAATCCGAGCAACTGATTTTCCATTTCCATAAGCCATAAAGTAATTTGGATTCCCACGGGTAGCTTCTTTATACATGCCAAAGTATGTATCTTTAGGAAGATGGTCAAAATTTCTCTTAAACATTGACACCTGTGAGCATAGATACATGAGTAAGACCATCACATGCTTCACGTGCATCCTCAAAAATATACTAACACTGACAAAAAGAACTAGCTGTCTCCTAAACTTCATTAAAAACGAAAACAGGAGCCCATGTGAGTAACATAGATTCCCCACTCCCAGTACCCCTCACCCATCAAGAACTCTCATCCTTCAAAGCGATAACTAGTGATACTTTGAAACAAAGAGTCACTCCATACCAAAATGAGACTAATGAGTGTCCACTTTCTTTCCTTATGTTTACACACACACACACACAACACACACAAAAATTTAGGATAATTTGGTTAGTGATTAACTTTCTGGTATGTGCCCCAATAACTTTCCTCTATGTGTGCCACATGGTTATGTTGTAACAAACTCAATGGGTTCTAATGATGTTATCCAACTTACCAAAAAATGGATTTCGGACACAAAGAGTAGTATTTATCAAATTCCTAAACAAAATATTTGCATTATATTGTTAAAATTATTACTTCAAAGCAGGAAGGTAGACAATAAATAAAACTTACCTCGCTAAAAGGTTCTTTAATATCATCTCGTTCAACGCTGCTCTCCTGGAAAGTTTAGAAAAATAACAGTTTGTAATATAAATCACTAGAATCTTTGAGATTCACCATATCGGCAAATTCCACATATTATATGATCATTTGTAAAACATTCTAAGTTTCTAATCAGTCTAAGTTCAATGCACTCACATAGTTTGGGAATATAACCATATCCACATTCCCAGGCACGTCAAGCAGCAATTGCCTCAAAGAATACTCCCGAGCACCAGCTGGATGTATTAACTCATCAGTGTCCAGATGAAGTATCCATTCCATGCCAGTTTCCTAATATTCAGTATCAAGTAAACCATTCAGTCAAAATAAAGTGAAGAAGTACTGGTTAGTATATAAAAGATTGCTTCACAAGAAATATAATCACCCCTACCCTTGCCATGACAATAGCCATCTCCATATTAAGAGATTGCTTCACAAAAAGCTCATAATTGCATGGCTTGTAGAAAAAACTCGATAGCCATGTCTCATTCCAGATCCGGCTGATGGTAACCATTGAAAAAAAGAAGAAGATAAAGAGTTAAAATTCTAAAGACTAAAAGTCAGGTAGTCATTTATCTCTCTAGAAGTCAACAAGTACGATAAATCTAGAAGTACTTAGTTGTGAGCCCAGCAGATAAAACAAATATGTATAGCTCAAATACAGAACAAACCTTTTAGCCTGTTGCTCCTCTAGCTCTTTTGTTCTGTATATCACTTTTACTCCCTGAATAGTAATACAACCCAAAAGCAGTGCAAGTCAAACTCAAGGAGAAAGGAAAGGAAAATCTATATACACAATAACCCAAAGTGGTGAGAGCAGAAAGTTAACTCACAGGTATGGACTCCAAAACTTTAGATACATTAGGAGATGCAGCCTCTCCCTCCACGAAAAGAAAAAAGTTTGTTACCCCAATAACCTTATGATAAAACATCCATGGTAGAATCTGATTTAAGCCAGCCGACGTACTTGATGTAATACATATCTACACATTCAGCAGCGCTAAACAAGGTCAAAATCATTCCACCCAGAAACCTTGTTTAAAATGTAAGAAACTCTGTACTGGTTTCCTTCCAGAACCAAATGTCATCAAACTATTTCTACTGAACAAAAAAGTAGCGGTCCTTGGATTAAAAAAACAGCATGAAACTAGTAACAAGTATGGCAAGAAACTTGGAAATATCCTACAATTAAGTCTTCTTACTCAAAAGTCAAAACTTTCCTCTACCTTCAAGAAGGAGAAGGAGAAGGAGGAAAAGGTTCTCACTCCAAAGTCTGGCATAAAATTCAGTTTATTACATAGGGTGTATCACCAGGGTCAATACAAGGATACAAGTAAACAACACAAGCGTGGCAAACCTGCTTCTGGGATCAACTAGTTAAAAATGAGAATTAAGAGATTCTGCAAGAATATTTCCCTTTCCAAATGCCCTGTAAAGGAAATTCACTGAGGGCCTAAGTAAAATACTAATGCCGTGAATGGTTTCCAACAATGAACTTAAAGAAACTGAATAAATTAAATCCACAAATAGCATATCATTACAATGAAAAGCTAAACCCAGCTAACAAAAATGACAAACAATTCAAGCTATAATCAGTTCCTCCTAATCCAGATCAAAAGTGAAATCAGACTCCCAGTCAAAGATGTACACAATAACAAAAGTTCACAAAGCTTAGAACCACAAACAGTGGGATAGATCAGTTAAAATTTTCATATTTCGACAACAAACAAGACCTATTCGACCAAACACTACAATTCAGAATTCGATCATCAAAAACACTTGCTCAAAAAAGAAGGGGAAAGTAATCAAATTCACAAACTACTAGATGGAGCAACCCCTGCTGAAATTCAACCAACACAAAGCATGACCCGCAAGTACATTTACTCCAGAAATCAATAAAAAATAAGAAGAGAACTAACAGAACCTTTGGCTTCAGATTGGACTGGAAATCGAAGTTCCAGTTGCGGTAGTAAGGGAAGGAAGGCGAGGAGGTGCAATCAGAGGGCGAGGAGTGGGGGAGGGCGGAGAGAGTGTCAATACCAGGGAGCTGGAGGTGGTGGGATCCCGGTGGGGTGGTGGGATCGGTGATCCCGCCTCGCCATTGAAGGACGAAGGCCAATGCGGCGAGGGAGAAAGGAAGGAGGGGGAGAAGGAGGATCAGCTTCGAAGTAAAGGATTGGGCGGAGGAGTTGGCGGTGGTTGGTGGTGGCCGGAGAGGAGCGTGGAGGTGGTGGTTAGGCATGCTGTACTGTTTGCTGCTACACCTCTTTCAACAACATAGGTGGTGGTTAGAAATGATTTTTTTTCCCCTGTACACCACCGTCTTAATCCGATTCTTAATTTTTTCCATAGAAATATATTTTCACTTATCAAAACTGGCCTATAATATTTGTGAAATTTTTTATTCATACGATTTTTTTTGTGAGATGATGAACAATTATTGTTAAATTTGAATGATATTTTTCCTTCTTCTAAGCATTTTTGTTTCTCTTCTTGACATACATGTGTAGGTAGGATTTTCTCTATGTTTTTGCTTTTTATTTCATCTAACATTTAGTTGAGTTTACCACGTCAGATCGTAGTTATTTCGGCTAATTTTACAACTTAAAAAACGGTAGTTTGGTCTATTTTTTTCTACTTTTTTTTACTCTATTTGGTTTGATATTAGTTTGTATTTTAGAGTTTCTCTGTAATCGCCAATAAAGATATATGACATTTTAGTGTTTCGTGTGGCCATTTCTTGCATTCTATCCAGTAAAGATTGGTGGACTCTCATTGCTCCGCTAAAATGGGTTATTTTGCTCTGCACAAAACTCAAATTTGTTGTTTTACTATGAGTTTGGCTTATGAACTTGATCTCTCAACATATTTTTCGGCTTTGACATCTCATAAGCGTTTTGCCTTCTAGTAGAAATTAAGTGAACAAATTTGTAGTCTGCAAGTTGCTTGATCTTTCACTCTAATTCAAGTAGTTGAACCCTCGACACAAGATGACAAATAATGCGAGAACGGGTCCATTTGTCTTATCAAATATAACAACCATGTAATTCTTAAGTTGAACTTTAAATCGATCTATGGTAACACACATAATCATTAGTTATACCCATATAGGAGCAAATCTCATATCCAACAAGATATTTTCTAAATACTGCGTCTCCACTCGATTATATGGTTTTTTCAAGTCCAATTTCAAGGCTCCCTAGTCTGTTTTAACTTCTTCTTTTTAATCAATGAAGAAACTCAATAGTCACACAAATGTTATTTGGAAGTAACATTCTTGGGGTAAAGGCACTCTTAGTCTCAGATATAACCTATTGCAACCCACACTTTAGTCGGCTTGCTAATATTTTTGTCAATTTTTTTTGTATATTAGACTGCATAAAGCAAATAGTTTAAGATTTATCATCGATTTTGAAACTATTTTCTTTAGAATTGACTCTAAAACAATATCATACAGCCCCCCAAGAGGCCAAAGACAAATATATGACTCTTCAACTTTAAAATTGGCTAGTGATCGAACGATATAAAAGGTAAATTGTGATTCTTCAGCCTTGAAATTTCTTTATATAGGAATCCAACCCAGAAGTCATATCATTTGGATATCACTCCCCCGCCCTTGCCTTATGAAACATTGTACCCTTCCATTCAAAAACATGAAATGCTCGTGCTTACTATTCCTTGACCAAAGCCCATGATTAGCTCGAGAGGTTGTGAATTTCTTCCCTTCTTCTCATGCGCAAAAGGAATACCATTAAAATCACCAACACAAAGCTATAGTAATGATAGGTTTCCCGCCAACACTTCTAAGTTTCTTCTTATCATGTCTAGCTCCCCACGAAATCTTGTTACCCTTCACTCACCTCACGAGTCCAAATTATAAGCTTTATATCTACAAAATGTTCTAAGTATCTCAAGAAGAAAAATTCACCCTATAAATTTTATAAAATTTTCAACTCGCCACTGCGCTCTTCACAATCCATACTGAAGAAATGAATCATACCAAAAAAAAAAAAAAAATCAATTGATCAAGTTTTCATGTATTTGACGAGTCTTAGTGTGTAAAACATCAACTTAAACTTCCTTTCGGCCATCAAGTCTCTCAGTTATCTAGTTGTCAAGACCACGACAGTTTCATAAAAGTATACTCATTTGTCTCAACAAACCCATTTTTCAAGGTCTGTCCAATTCAATTTTTTTAGCGTCACAACATTTTCTTCCTTCTCATCAACATTTGTTATAATGCTCTTTAGATTTGATCTTGTGATTCCGGAGTTCGACTCCTCTAGCAACACATCGACCACTCTCAATCTTAATGCACCCAAGCCCCATCCCACCTCCGTTCAACCTTCTCATGAATACACTGTTTGTTTCGTCAACCCCTTTGTCGAGCTTAATTTTTTCTCCCCGACAATCGGTGATTATATGTGATTTAGAGCTATCAACCAAATTAAACCCTATCATAACCTAACTTAGGATTATCATATAACATATAGTAAAAGTTCTCATTCCGAGCAAGAAATCCATGATAATAAAAAAAAAATTAGGAGTTTTTTGTACTTAAAAATGATCCAAATCCAAATCTTCCAATTCATTTCACATTTTCATACTTATCTTCATTGACTTCCTTACATCCATGATAACTCGGATTTATAAATATGCTCTCCTCGTTCTCTTATAATTTAAACCATCATATTTCATTATTTTTTCCACAGAGTTTCCTACATTCGCACGTGTCGTTTTGAACCCAGAAGCTGACATGACCCAAACCCACTTCACATGGGAGTTGTCCAACTTCTAATAGCCTATTGGTCTATACACGATTATTGAAAGACAACGGTCCATCCTAGAGCATTCAAGGAGCATCCCGCTCATGATAAATTTAAACAAGAACCTCACATCAATGTCGCCCTTAGTCGCCCCACCTTGAAATTTAGATATAGTCATCTTCATCACCGATTTTCACACACAAACACGCCAGAAACACGCTTCATATATTGAAAATTTATTGTTGCCTTTTTTCAGAAAACGCTCCGCCACATTCTTTTGAGTCGGCCTTAGTTGTCCCACCTTAACCAACTAATTTTGTTATTACAAGAACTATGTGAACTAACTTTACAATTAATGAATGTGTGAAAAATAAATCTTACACCCAAACAAACCTTAACTCAAGCTCGTCGGCGCTTTCTCGTTAGCTTGTTCTTTGCTTCACCGGAGTTGGCCAAGCAAACTAAACAAGTGGCATGACATGAATCTGGTCACATCCATCCAGATTCAGGAAGCAGGTGACATGGTGAGGCCATATCTGGTGGTGGTGGTCGATGGATGTCGATGAGGTGATCGGTGGCTAAAGAAGAACCGACTGGCTATATGAAGATTGTGATGTTGATTCATTCTCACTGGCGTTGATGGCGAGTTTCAACGAGTTACACTGAAGTCCATTCGCTCTTGGTCCATATCTGTCCCGATGACGAAAACAAGATAACAAATCAAACACAACGGTTTGAGTTCCTCCGACCTCGTTTGTTTAATCAAAGCCCCCCACCCAAACTAGCGTTGCATGTGCTTTCGGAGGCCGGTGGTTGTCTCACAAAACCAACTTTTCCATTGAACATGATGAATGACAGTGAACCAATAAAGATGAAGACCAACAAGGGCTAGATCTATTGAAGACGAACTTGAAGCGATAACTAAGCTCGCTAGTGATGGAGCTTCGTCGATAAGAAAGAGAGATGAGAGAATAGAATATGAGAGATCTCAGATTTCATATGAAGATAGAAGAAGATGAATGTATTTTAAACCTATTTTTATTTGATATATTATTATTGTTATGAAAATTAAAGAGTATTTTGGCCATTTTAACATTTAACTGAGGATTGATGGACAAAACAAGTGAAAATAGTCTAAGGTAGTCGAATGTAGCAAAAATTAGTTCATGGTAGTTGATTGCAAAATGTGTCAAGTTCAGGGTAGCCATATGTTATGTACCACTCTCTCTTTTTAACGCAAAAGCTAATAAATTATTAATTCAAATAAGACGATAACAAATACGATATAAACACAAGGGTTTTGAAAATCAATCCACTTAGACAAGTATGATAAAGAGACCGATGAACAAGTAAACTTGTGGGTCACTTGGTTCGCAGACCAGGCTGAAAACAAAACTTGAGCCACAATGACTTAAACATCATGAGAAATCAAGTCGAAAGTTCTAGAATCTCACCATCAGCCTGAATAATCAAGTCGGAAGCTCTGGAATCCTCCTTCACCACCTAAAAAGCACAAACAGCTAACAAGGATTGTATATTAACCTTAAGACAACCGTATGAAAGTTTTTTTCCGACCGTCTATCGCCACCACCAGGTCTTCCATCTAATTTAGCAGTTAACTCTGTAGCAGATCTGAGGGCTTTGACTGAACCACCACCTTCTCAATCATCTTCTCCTTCTCTACAACCGCCTCATGTTGTCTTGTGCACACACTAATAAAAACCTACTGCAAATCTATGTCGTCGCTATGCAAATCCTTACAACCTCTTAGCTTGCTATAAAAGCAAGAGCTCATTATCTTTACGAGAGAGACCAAAATTAGTAATATGTTAACCCAAGTGGCTATCGCTACTATAAAAATCATGCGCAGCTGTACGAAAGTTCTTGCCAACTCTCAAAACAGAAGATGAAGATATTTTCATTAGTTTTTTAATATGTACAAGTCATTTGATTTTTGGTAGTAATCCAAACAAGTGCTAATGGAATTGGTATTCCCAATCTCATTCCTAAGACACAAAGGAGACAAAAAGACGACAAAAAGGAGAGGAGGCTACCGAAACCTAAACGGGCTTGGTATTGTTGTATATTTATATCACCTTTTCTTCGTTCTCTACACAGTCGATGCTCCTCCTCCGGTGCGGCGGCGATACTGAGGGTCAAGGAGAGGGTTCCTTCTTTAAATGCTCTCTCTCTCACCTTCTTCATCAGCTCCCTCTCTTTTCATGTCTCTCATCGACACTCATCTCTGTTCTTCCTCAGGGTCTCATCAAACCCTAGTTTTTTATTTCGATTCTGCTCCTTCTCAAACTCCCCTTTTCTGCTTCGAATTTGATTCCTTTTTTATACGCATCCCTGAATCTTCTTTAAGGTTGTTGAGTTCGATCCCAATCCTCTCGTCTGCCCAACATGAGTGATTCTAAGGTAAGTTTTGCTTTTATGTCGATCTGTTTGTTGTTGTGTATGGTTTGTGAGTTTGTATTTGGTGGGTCGTGAGTAAGCGAGGATGTTGCTTCGGAACTTTAGTGGCTTACTGGGTGCTTAGTTGAATGTGGATTGATCATTGTTTCTCTTCTGAGTTTGTTTATGTGACTTCAATTTTGCCTTTTTAAAGTATTATTGGATGCAAATGTTGGCAATTTGCAAAGTTCAAATGTGGTTGGTTTGTTGGAACATAGTTTCTGGTTATGGGGGTAAATTTTTAGCTTAAGAGAACTAGGAAATTATAAGTTTTTTAGCCGTGTGCATTGGTTCGTGTATGGATCGAAAATAAGTGTTAAGAATTTTCCTCGATACTAGTTCAGCTTTGATGACTAAGATTAGACATGGGAGTTTATAAAGGAAAAATGTTGTTTTTGTAGTTTGTAAGCTACTAAAGCGTTTTGCTTTTGTTTTGCAACAGCATGTTTTCGTATTTGGGTCATTCACTGAAGATGAAACTCGGTCATGGAAACAAAGTCAGTCCTTACGGAATGCTGAAAAGCCTGGGGGAAAGACAGAATTGCAATTTGGCTCTTTGAACTTTGTGTCTGGAAGGCCTTTGGCTGCAAATGGTGTTTCTAGCAGACAGATAGCCTCTGAATATGGCCAGCCTTCAAATTCTATTAAGAAGGAAGCTGAAGTGAAGAGTGTTAAAGCAGCTAAAAATATATTGCCTAAAGCAACCTCAAATCAAAATGGAAGTGTTGCTAATTTTACCCACAGCTCATCCGTCAGTAATGGTGCCAGTGAACCGAAGACAGAGAGTATTGATCTGACTTCATTGTATATATCCCAGAAGGAAGTTGGTCCTCGAAGTCAATTCACAGCTTTCAATTTTCAAGTGCTTGAGGAGACCAGCAGTCAGAATGGAACCGGTGATGATTCTTCAGCACATCCGTCCACTGGAGACATTAAAAAGGCATCTAATGGGCCTGCTGCTACCACAACATTTACGAACTTGCTGCCTCGAGGCCTAATTAACTCGGGGAACCTATGCTTTCTCAACGCAACCCTGCAGGCTCTCTTGTCCTGCTCTCCTTTTGTTCAGCTTTTGCAGGAACTTAGAACTCGGAACATTCCAAAGGTCTGTAAGCTTGCTTTGTGCCTATTTCATTTGTATGTGTGTATATGTGATTAATTGGATGAAGGACATGATCAACATAAATATCTGAGTTGTGGCTTTGATTAATCAGGTTGGCTATCCAACATTGAATGCATTTGTGGAGTTTGTCTCTTATTTTGACATGCCAACTGGTTTGAGCTCAAGCTCAAAGAAGAAAGATGTGGCAGTTATTCAGACTGGTAGGCCTTTTAGCCCTGCCATGTTTGAAGGTGTACTTAAAAATTTCACTCCAGACGTGCCTAGTAGCATATCAGGCAGGCCAAGGTTTGTGCATTTTCTGCATTCGTCCTAGAGTTGATATTTAAATCCAAATGATTCCATTTTACAATTACCAGGGTGATGATGCAGAAGTTTGGGATTAGGGTGTAGTTGGGATGTATGAATAAATATATATATTTAAGTACATGCAGTGTAGGGATTATAATAATTGAATATAATTGTGGCCTTATCCACCCTTCATCTTGTATCGTTCAGTACTGTGGTAATATGCTGCCTGAAGGTTATATAGATAAATATGTATCTTAGCGTCATTATATGTTAGTTGCTTCAGAAGTGCATGAATCCTGACGGGTTAGTATTGAAATATTCAGCTTCCTGTGTAATTGTCTCAAACCTATCCATTGTTTCTGTATTTTGATTGCCTTCGGAATTGATGGCTGATTTTCATGTCTTTTGCAGTCAGGAAGATGCTCAGGAATTTCTGGGTTTTATTATGGATCAAATACATCATGAGCTGCTTAAGCTTGAAGGGCGATGCTCCTATATTAATGGGAGCAAATCATCTCTAGTCTCTTCTATGGATGATGATGATTGGGAAACAGTCGGCCCAAAGAACAAGTCTGCAGTCACAAGAATTCAAAGTTTTGCCCCTTCTGAACTAAGTGATATTTTTGGTGGACAATTGAAAAGTGTGGTTACTGCAAGAGGTAATCAATTTAATTCTAACCAATAGGGGCTTTGTTTTGTTTGGTTTATTGAAGTTTCAGATGATATATAATTCTTTGTTGCTAGCCATAATATTGAGTATTTGAGTGCTGTGGTAGGTTTTGCACTTTCTCTACAATGAAAATTAGGAATACCCATTTGTTGGAATTCCATGGCTTTTTCAATCTCAATTATGTTATATCTGATTCTCCCCAGTTATTTTGAATGCAAAATCTGGATTTCATACTCTTAACTAGATGTTGATTGAAATCTAATATGTAATATGCACCTTCGAGCAGAAAAACTGTAAGGGGCTTTGTATAGGAAATAGAGTACTTGATTGGTCAGGGTAGTCTAGCGATATGTTAATGTGCAGGCTGATCCCACCTGGATAAGAATGGGTATTGAATTATAGATTCTCTCTTGGTTCGTTCCAGATAATAATCCTTTATTAGTTTAGTGAATCCTTCGAATTTCGGTCAGATTATCCATTTGACCTGCAGTGGTATTTATAAAATCATAAGTCTTGTCACTTGTCCTGCACTTTGTTGTGCAACTAATTTTTAAAGTATCATTTTCTGAATTCTGTAGGATAAACTCTTCCTACTGTTCTGTTTTGCATCTATAATGCCATGTCTGTTTATTTTTTTATTAATAAAAATCTGTGGAGCAGGGAATAAACCTTCCGCAACTGTTCAACCATTTCTTTTGCTTCACCTTGATATCAAACCTGAAGCTGTTCGTACAATTGAGGATGCCCTTCGTTTGTTTTCTGCTCCAGAAACTCTGGAGGGGTACCGGGCATCATCGATTGGGAATGTAAGTTATCCTTCCTCCTCTTTTATATTTTTTCTGGAGCTTTAAAGTGACATTAAACAAATGTCGCTTCATTACATTTTTTCTTCATTTACCAGATATTTGAAACAAGCAGATATATATAATAGTAATAGAAGTGTGTTAAATAAAAATGAAACAAAAAAGTGAATATTTTCAAACAATTAGATCTTTTGCCAGTACATTTACTTCCTAGATTCACGTCTTGTAATTGAGTATAAAGTCTGGATTAATGTTTTCTCCAATTATCACAGTTACTTAGCCTGATCTTTCAAGTCCAATTGGTGTCTATACCAATTCTCTGTCTATAGTTCAGTATTGTGCCAAAACTCATTGTTAGGCCAGGTAGTTGCATCTAATGCAGTATATCGGCTAAACAATGCTGTTCAAATGGAGAAAGATTTAGTAGTGTCATATATGTATAGTAAGTTTTTATGGGATCAATTGGAAAAAAAGTCAAGTTTTGTTTGGGTTTTGCAATCCCTTTCCCCTTGCTTTTTCTGATGTAGTGGTTGTATGTTCAGGCTGTTGTCTAACCATGTTTGAGATGAATAATGTTAAGTTCAATACTTTTGATCATGTACGCTAATGATCATATTGACGTGGGTTTTACAGGCTGGTATTGTGACTGCTAGAAAATCTGTTAAGCTTCAGAAACTTTCAAAGATAATGATATTGCACCTGATACGTTTTGATTATGGACGCCATGGTAGTACAAAGTTGCATAAACCTGTACACTTTCCTCTTGACATTGTACTGGGTCGTGAATTGCTTGTATCTCCATTAATTGAGGTGACACTCTTTGACATTCCCACTTGATTTGTGAGAAATCATCAAACTTTTATTTGTGTAGCTATACACTTCTCTTGCAATGAAATTAATTTCTTCTGTGTGTGGGTTTGGTTTAGTATTGTTTGACAACACATTGTAGCTATCGTTATCTTCTTTGTGCTGGTTGTCAAGTCATTGATAATTTCTTATATATTTGTGACTATTTTTAGTGTGTGTGTATATTTCCTTAAAACCAGCTTTTATATGGTGGATAACTCTTACAACAGTCATCTCCATGACCTGACTTGGCAGATTGAATACATTACAAAACTTGCTAGATTGAGGCTGTCAGAATGTAATGATGTCTTGATACAAATATCTTGGCTAATGGTTTTATTTTGCGTTATCTTTACAGGGGCGAAAATATGAACTTGTTGCCACAATAACCCATCATGGGAGGGAGTCCTCAAAGGGACATTATTCTGCTGATTGCCGCTGTCCAAATGGGCAATGGATACGGTTTGATGATGCATCTGTTACTGCTATTGGGATAAATAAGGTTTTGCATGACCAGGCCTACGTCCTCTTCTACAAGCAACTATAGAAAATGAACCAGTTTAATTTCACAATGATCATACCGTGTAACAGATTAAGTTATGTTTGACATTTCACCTGATTGCCATGTGGCGTCAGCCGGAGGTACCTAGAATAGCTGGGATGTAGCATATGTGTTGTGGCCATGTACCGAATTATTTGTAGTCTCGTGCTTTTAACTGAATATGAGCTTGGTTATAATTTTATGTTTTCTGGCTTAGTGTGGATGGTTTTCATTCGAATTTAGCACACTCCAGTTCACATTTAGTATCTTGAAACTGTTTGATTGTGTTGGGGCTGTTGACGAGTTAGGAGGCACCAACTTCGACACTAGTTGCAAGATGAAGTCAATTTTTCGAGACTATAATCATTTTTACAAATTCATTGGGATGAGTATGACTTAAATTTTTAAGAGATGTCATGCTATGGTTATTTATAATTTTCTACAATGTAGTTTACACTTTTTACAATTCATTATCTTGTACTTTTGTTCCGTTAACAAAAAACCTCTCCGTCCAAATTTAGTAGTTAAATTGGACGAAATCTTCAAATTTTTTTTTTATAAAAATGACGAATATGCCTATCTAGAGTAAACTACAGGGTGGTAAATCGTAAATATAAAGTCAAATTTGAATGTTGAAGATTCTGCGGAAAATTCTCGCCGAAAACTCCATAATGTCGTCGAAATTTGCAAAAT